>VWZL01004159.1:680356-846963 GCA_013396915.1 Stercorarius parasiticus | reverse complement strand
TGCCCCATCCCTGGAAGTGTTCAAGACCAGGCTGGATGAGGCTTTGGAGCAGCCTGGTCTGGTGGGAGGTGTCCCTGCCCAGGGCAGGGGGGTTAAGGTCCCTTCCAACCCAAACCATTCTGTGATTCTATGACTAGGGCAGTGACCATGTCCCTGTACTCAGCACTGGTGAGGCCCCACCTTGAGTGCTGTGTCCAGTTTTGGGCCCCTCACCACAAAAAAGACATTGAGGTGCTGGAGCGGGTCCAAAGAAGGGCAACGGAGCTGGTGAGGGGTCTGGAGCACAAGTCTTGTGAGGAGCAACTGAGGGAGCTGGGGGTGTTCAGCCTGGAAAAGAGGAGGCTGAGGGAAGACCTTCTCGCTCTCTGCAACTCCCTGAAAGCAGGGGGTAGCCGGGGGGGTCAGTCTTTTCTCCCGAGTAAGAAATGACAGCACAAGAGGAAATGGCCTCAAGTTGTGCAAAGGGAGGTTTAGATTGTATATTAGGAGAAATTTCTTCATCAAAAGGGTTGTCAAACGTTGGACCAGGCTGCCCAGGGAAGTGATGGAAACACCATCCCTGGAGGTATTTAAAACATGTGTAGATGTGGTGCCTGGGGACATGGTTTATTGGTGGACTTAGCAGTTTTAGGTTAACAGTTGGACTTGATGATCTTAAAGATCTTTTCCAACCATAACAAGAGAACAGGAGTTCAAGCAATGAAATTACGAGCATGCCAGTGTCAAACAAATGAAAGATGCCACTTTACACAGCACATGGGCACCTTATGGAATTTCCTATTGCAAGATGTCTAAATGTCAGCCAAGGCTGAATTGAAATGCAACCGGACAGCACAGTTATGAATGGTATGAACACTGCACAAGCATGGAGATGCCATTGCTGCAGTCAGATACTCATGATGTTTTTTCCTGGCCGTGAAGGTAGAAGATGGACCTGCACCCCTCATCCATTCCTACAGCAGAAGGTCTATCATGTCATAATTAGAAAATTGCTCAAGCCTAAGGTGACATTATTTCATGCATGCACAATTTTCCATCATTTCTAAGATGCAAAATTGGACTTGGTTGGCCTGATTCCAGAGTTCCTATCTTCAAATGCTAATTACACTAGATAATACTGATATCACTACTGCTACTCCGTACAGCAAACTGCACACCGCTAAGTAATGAGTAATGAATGTGCAATCAAATCTGGAAGAGAGGGCGTTTTGCAAGCCTTGATACCTCAATGTATTCCACAAACATAGAAACAAATGCATAATCAGAAATGCAAGACACAATCTAAGGCACTGTTCCCTTAACTTTTACATGAAAGTAGATGCTCTCAGTCCCAAGGTACACCTTTGGGGCCTCAGATGAGGACAGCGAGGCAAGGCTAGTATCTGAACAACAAATACTGAAGAAGTGGTTGCATTCCCACTGTATTACAGTGCAGGTCACAGGCAGAAGCTGGGCACAGCAGAATGGGATGCTGCTGCAATGGTTAATGCAGTTGACTTAGTGAGTGTGGAATCAGTGCTTCTAAACCATTTTTTAAATTCTTGGAGTACTTTGCTTTCCCTGAAATGCAGAAATGAGAAACGATCTAGTTGATTTCCTCTTATACGTTTGATTCCAAAGGATGTAATTTACTTCCTTCCGAAACAGCTATAAGGAGCGTTCAAGAGGCTCAAAACTTCAGGACAGAAGACACAGCACCATCTGGTATGTGAAATGAGGGACGGCAGCCCCTCCAGATGGCAGCTGCAATGAAATCATGGTTGCTACACAGCTCTTTACATTTCCTTCTCTACTGCTGATTGCCAAGAACTCCCTGAAAACCAAGTGACAAGCTCTGATGAAAGTTTTCATCACGCCCTCTAAAATACAGGGCGTGCATTTCAGTATGGGGTGGGGAGCTTTATGGTATATGTTGACTACAAGACTCACAAGGACAAACACATACAAGAACACAGAGGTGGAGCTCTAAAAGTGAGAATCCCCCAGTTTGCTCAGTATCTGACAGAAACCAGGACAAGAAATGCAACTAGATGAGGTGAAAATCATGATCACAACCACACAAAGCTTTCTTCATTCCTTTAAACTAGTATGTGTTCAGCTTCCATATCACATTAGATTTTTCATGAATCTGCACTCCGGAAAAAGCATATAATGAATTCTTGCAGTATCCAAGCCAGTGGGCTTACCTTTCACAGGGAAAATAATAATAATTAAAAAAAATTAATCACAAGCCTCGTACCATGATGTCTGCATGATAATGCTTTGCTTTTGATGCTTGCCATTTTGCTTTCATTGCATCACTTTTTGTTAACATGTATTTATGCACACTAAAGATTACATAAAAGTAATTCGGCAAGGATAACACACAGTAGGATTTGGGAGAGTGAAATCAAATAATCCCATCAGCTTTGCATTTAGTACCCAGCTAGAAAAAGGGACAAGATCTACAACATCCTTTCTTGTTTACCTAGTGTAATTGCTTTTGAGCTTTCTTGAAAGTGGATTTGCTGAGAAACATTGCTTTCTCTCCAGTAAGGTTGGCTTTCATCCCAATACACAAAGTTCTGTGACCAGAGACAATAAGGGAGATAGAATCAGGTAACCTTAAAGGCCAATGCCTCTGCTATTTCTTTCCCTGTACAAAACAAAACCCAAGTTTCTGATCATCTTTATAAATCACATGACCAACATTTTGCAGAATAAATGCAAAATTGTGGATTACAGGCTCACAAAGCTCATAATTACAGTAAACATTAAAATTGATTGAAGCGTTAGCATTGAAAGTAATTGTCAAAATGCAAAACTTAAGCAGCAGAAAGCAGATTATTGTGAATAACTCATTTCAAATCTACTTTTCTAAACAACAACAAAAAAAGAAACATTACCACTGGACACTTTGGAAGAGAGAGAAGTGGGGTTACTGCTGTTTGCAAACGTCCAGCTTCCTACTTGCCCTAGTACCCCTGCTGGATCAGAGCGAAACTAGAACACATGAGATTCACTTTGGGTTTTTTGATGGAGGCAGCTGGGGGAATGAAAGTACCAGTAGTTCATGCTTCCCCAGAAATCAAAAATCCCAATCCAAAGCTCCTAGAAGCCTGCAGGATTCTTTTCACTGACTTCAGTGGGATTGGACCAAATCCTTACGCATGCTGTGGCTCCTGAGGTTGGAAGTGCTTAAAGCTTACTCTGTTCACGTTTACCGATTTGCTCTGCAGGGAGATGATTTATTTATTGCCTCAAAATTCTTCTTCTGTTGTTTAATACAAGTAGTTTATCATTGTGTCGAGGAGTTCACTGCAGGCAAGAGAGAAGGCAACAATGCCTCGTACTGGCTCATGAAACTCCTCTTTCTGATGCAGAGAAGGTGAGCTGGAGGAAGCCTTGTGCTATGACCTGCAATTAGGCCTCAGAGAGTAGGGGACAGGAGAATGAAGAAAGAAAGAAAGAAAAAAAAAAGAAAAGAAGGATGGGTGTCTTAAAAAGAAAATGACAAAGAGACGCAGAGAAAAAAGAAGGTAGAAACAGATACTGAAGTCAATTCTCAGTTATATTAAATCATCCTTTCAAGAGAAGAGAGCCTGGGAGCAATTTTGAGGTGATCGTGATCCTAGGAACAAGGACCTTCTGACCATCTATGCTAGGGCTGGCACAGAGAGCGTCCTTCCCATTTTATGTGACTGGCCAGTCCCCGGTGGGCTCACATGGCCAGGTTTGGCACTGCAAAGCCTCTTTGGCAAGTTTCAGCTTCTGGCAATGAGTTGTACTGATGTTCAGCAGCGTAACAAGTGATCCTTTCTCCTCCAGTTTATTGCAGGGATTCCTCCATGGATTACATCCCATGTCTACTAGATTATGGGTTTGGCTCAGGTAAAGATGCTCTTTGTCTACATTATTAAAGCAAGCGAGGAGGTCCAGGGTAGCAGCAGCTGAAAACATGCTAAGTGCATTTTAGGGCTCTTCTAGCTGGAGAACAGCCAACTGAAACTGAATCACACGGGTATTTTCCAATAAAGTCACATCAGAAAGCCATGCGTCAGCTACATCTGGCTATACTTTCCCAAAGACATAAACCGCATTTGTTCCTCAGGCTATTGCCCCTCAGGATTGTTTCCAGGGTTTTCAAATTACACAAGTAACTACATTCTTCTAAGTCTTTGCATCTTCTTCCTAATTAAAACATCTCTCATACTTATCAAAGCAGAGATATTAGCATTCTGGGCTAGCTACCTTTCATTCCTAACAATTCCCTCTGTACTCAGAGAGAAAGCCAGGGAAAGAAAAAGGGAGGGGGGAAAAAAAAAAAAATACAGAGAGACAGGCTCCATCGCATATATCCCAACCAAATGTGTTTCAGCAGGTCTTTTCTAAGCTCCCCCTATCCTTACTGGCCATCTCACTATTTTACAAAGCTGTCATCATATGTGAGATATTTGGCTTCAGGGAGAAAATGATCAAGATGAAAGAATTACTTACTCCACTTCTACCAACCTCGTGAATCATTCATGTTCCTTACCTGAATCACGGCGAGCTGCAGTATCTGTCACATTCTGGATTGAAGCCATATGCGGTGTAACATTTACCAATGATAATTCAAAATATTCTATTAACACCCCTTCAAATGCAGACATTGTGTGTTGGCACACAGTACAGGAAAAAACAAGTTATTGCACAGTTCAGCATCTTGCTGAAGTGCCATAGTTTTAGCTGTAAGCTATACAGCCTTTACAGGCAAGGAGTGACTTTGTTTACTATTTTTCAAAAGCTGTATCTAAGGATAAGGCACCATCTTCCCACGGACTTGAGTAACAACAGGTTTTAGATTCTCAAATGAAAAGTGCAATAGATGGAACTCAGGAGCAAGGAAGCCTGTACCTATGACCAGACTAGCAGAATAAGCCTTACCAAGGATGCTTACGTACCAACGGACTGTTGTCAGCTATGCAAGATCTCATCTAAAGCTCACAAAAGTTGCTGGGAATGCTCCAAGTTCACCTTGCAAACTATTTAAACTCAGTTCAGCAGAATCTGGATGAAGTTCTACATTGTATAACAGGAAAACCAGCACTCTGGAGTATGCTGTGCACACCTCAGTGTCCCCCTTTAAAAACCAGGTGTATATCCTCAGAAATCCTCTCTCCAAACAAAAATTACCACCCAAAACCAGACGGATGTTACTTTGAAGCTAATGAAGATGTTTTATAACTAAGATGCTGCCACATTTACATGCCCCAGCAGGTCAGTTCTGTCCCTGAGGCTTTTGCGTTGGTGCCAGCACAGGTCTCACCATGGCAGAGCGAAGACGGCACGTACTCAGCTACCCAAACTTTTATCGCAGTAATGGGATTACAGTGAGGATTGGTTCAAAGACGAAATAAAGTGTTCGTCTAAAGCCATTAAAAATAGTTACTTTGCTGTCAGATTATTAATCGTCTGTCATAATATTCTTAGAGGTGATTATAAAAAGTATATTTCTGTGTAGTCAGAACGCCCTTCTGTCAGACGCCGCAGTAAATGAAGAGCCAGCAATAGCAACACTGCAACGGCACAGAAACACTGCCACCTCTTGTTGATCACCGGCTGCCAGGCACATGCTCAAAACCTGGCAAACACCGGGTTACCCATTTTAAACCTTAACGACATAGACATTCTCCAATGTGGCTTTATCTCACGTTTTGGGTAAAGGCACACATTGTTTATCTAACGCAGCATAATTCATTAAGCCACAGTAACCTGCTTTTGTGCCTGAGCTCTGTCGAACCCAACCTCTTTTCTTTCAGGTGCACAATTTTGGTATTTCATTGCTGTAACACCAGAGACGTCAGCAGTTACTCCTGCTACCGGCAGCACAAAAGCAGATTTAGTCCTGGGAGACCACAGAAAGATGCAGCGTGAAACGCTCAAAAGCCTAACATGTTTTCTTCACGCAGAAGTTGTTGCTAAACCTCCCGTAAAAACATAGAGCACAGCCAAGGCCCCGCGCCCAGGCCTGCCTGCCCGAAAGCTTCACCCCCAGGCCCCGGGGGCCGGCAGGGCTGGGGCACAGCACCCACTGCGACGCTTTGGAGACCGTAAAACACCCATTTCTACCAAAAACTCCAGCATCTCATGTACTGGAAATGAATAATTTCTTTCATACTCTTTGTGAGCCAGTTAATAGCTTCTTTTCCCCCTGATTAATACCAATGCGATCATGGTAAGGGCAAGAGTACATTTTATGCCTGGGCTGGTTAATTTTCATGATTATTTTGCAAGGCATCTGGGTCTGCTACTGAGGCATCCATGTATTCATTATGCTTCAGCAGCACATAATGAACGCGTAAATGAATACTGCAAATTTGGGGATTCTAGTTCAGTGGGAATAAGAAATTGTGTCAATGGAACAAGTGACCTGTTCCAAGTTTCTAGTTATGATATATGGTAAAAAATGTAAAATAAAAACAAAAAACCAAAAAACCCACCCCCAAAAAACCATAAGGAATATTAAAAGACAACAGCTATCTTAAATAGTATGTCCTCAAAATAGAGGATAAGAGAAAAATGTTCATTCACTTCAGGTAAGGTTTCCACTCTATCAAAGACTATGCTAAACCCCATCTCCCAGAAGTAAATCCAAATAAACAACACAGTTCCAGCTCCTGAAAGTCTGAGTGTTTTTGATGTACCTCACCATGCTCCATCTGTGCTGGAAGGAGCTATCAACAAATGCCCGTAACACCTTGCCACAGGCTATAAATTTACTGAGATTCTGGTTTCCAAACATTTCTGAACTTGCAAACCTGGCTCCTTGGCAAAATGGCTAGATTAAAATGTTGATTTTTTGAGAGGAGTACATTTCCCCTCCACTTGCAAGCAGCATTAGCAGGCTGATTTGAATAGGGCACGGAAGGAAAATAAAGCTGGCTGATAGCAAACACCCAGTGTCACGTTGTTGTTTGAGGAAGGAAGCCAACAGAAACAAAGAAACTTTCACCTCCTCTGACAGAGTATTTTTCACACCCCCGCTGGGCAGCTTGCTCGCAGGCCTCTGCGATCTCCGGCCTCTAACGCACCGCGCGACAGAAGCCCGCCATTTCTCACTTCTTCACAGTGGCCCTGAAATAACCATGGAGCGGCCCCAGCATAGCACAGGTTGCCGGGGTGCCCGTTTAGCTTTGAAAGAGCATTTTTACTTATCCTTCTCTCCTCAGAAAAGCCTCAAACACTGTCTCATCCCATGACCCCCCACACCCTTGGGACCAAGGGCTGCTTTATACCCTTTTGCACCAGGAAAGGGGGACTCATCTCCCTGGCCCTGTGCCACATGGTGAGGAGATGGCCGCCGGCCTCGGGGCTGACTGACCTGCACGCTTGCACCTTTCCAAGCCCAAATCCTCTGGGCACACGATGAGCCAGGTCAGGGGAGGCAGGAAGAAGGCAGAGGTCCTCAGGGTCTTGACTTGCAGGCCCACACAGGGCTCCCCTCAGGTGCCTACTGAAGGGATAGGGCTCCCCAGGCGCCCCACACCCGGGACCCTTCCTATGGCACCACCACCTCCTGCCTGGGCAATGGCTGTGCTGAGGAGCTGAGGGCTGGGTGAGGAGAGGGGCACACCTGAGCCCACTTGGGCAATCAGGCAATTAAGCAAGCTGGGAGAGGCCCCACACCTGCACCAGCTCCTGTTCCCACATCCAAACCAGCTCCTGCTCCAGCGTCCCCCCTGCTGCTCCTGCTCACACCCCTGCATCGGCACCCAGAAATCCTGACTCCATACACTGAAATTCAAACAAAAGCCACCCTCGAGGTAGGCGGCTGGAGACCACCAGTGACACGTGGGGCCGTGAGGTGCCCCTGCCCAGGGGAAGTCCCCTCGCCAGCGTGTCCCCTGAACGAGTCCGCTCCGTGGCATTCCTGCAGCCGCAGGGGAGCACCACTGGCAAAGCAGCTCCCTCCTACAGAGGAAACATGGGGTCTCGAAATACGTGAATGACTACGTTTCTCTTTTGTATTTCTCTGCATTCAGATTTTACCTCAAGAAGCACACTGTACTTTTTGTTACTCAAAACTGCAATTAACTATGAAAAATGACATATTTTTAGTCATCTTTGCTGACATGTCTTAACCTCCTTAATACGTATGTAATTCTTATCTCCTTCCTGCACTTTCATTAACGTGACTGGCATTACAGCAGCCATGGGGAATCCCCAGCCTTTCCCCCCCGACCTGCGAACAGGCATCTGGGACTCTGACACGACTGGAGCCGCCATGCCGCAAAGCGGGTCCAACAGCCCCTCAGATCCACCCCGACCGGGGGGCCCTTTGCAAAGGGACCGGCTACGATGCCGTCGCAAAATGGTGCTGCTCATTCCCTGCCTTAGAAAAAAGAAAAGCAAATGCTAATGAGCAGAAGCGGTGCCATTATTCCAGGTCTGTGTCATTAGTTAAGCTGGCAATTAAATACCTCATGGAGGTCTGCTTACCTTCTTTTTGAACACACACAGCAGACAGGAGTTTGAATCTCTTCTGCACAGCCATGACTTGAGGGATCAAGAAACGATCTCACAGGTTGAAGCTGACAGAGGTCGAACCACTTATCTAACTGAAAAAGAATATTAAGATCCGTAAGCAGGAGTTTTGGTTACTAAAAAAATCTTTGGGCTGGTGGGAAAGGGCATAACGACTTCCAGTGAAGTTGTTCTTGAAACAAAATTCAATTTAAGAATAATTTGCAGTGTTTTGTTTTGTTTTTTTTTTAATACCAGGGTAGTCAACACTGGGAAAAATGGCCAAGGAAAGCAATAGGTTATTTGTGTCTTCAAGTCAAAAATAAACACTTCTATGGATTTATGTAGTTAAGCAGAAGTTATCAGGCTCCACACAGGCCTCGGTGGATGAAATTTAGTAACTGCAGCGCGCAGAGGGTAAGAGTAATGGTCTCTGCTGGCTGCGAGAGCCACGTGCCCCTGTTGCAGCACACTTGCTCTCTCTACAAAGCAGCTCCTGATCAGATCGAACACCTTTCCCATCAGCTGGGGTCTCGGTGCTGGGGTGGGTGAAACAGAGCAGTGTTCTCGCACAAATCCCACGTCGCTGTCATTTCCCATGTCACTCCTCCTCCCCCTATCCCACACCACCGAGGAGCACCAGGACCTCAGCTCTCCGGCGGGACCTGGCTGTGGCGTGTGGGCTCCCCACAGGCGACACGCTGGTTAGGCAGCAGGTGCAGGTTCACAGCACTGCAGGAGCAGGTCCGCAGGGAGAAGCAGCCAGCATGGAGGATGCGGCAGCCCCGTCACGCGTGTTTTGCAGGGTGGTTGCTCCAGTGTGGAGCAGGACTGACCCTCACGCGCCAGGAAGGGAGCACGTTAGCTGCTCTCCCAGTTGGGCTTCCCCCACATCCCGCCGGCATGCCATGAGGAGGCAGAGCAACGGGAGCTGGAGCTGTGCGAGGGCCGGCAACCAGGAGATTCACTTCCCAAGTGTTCTCGTGCCCCCCGGCTGAAATGCTCATGTAGATGTACCCAGAAACACTTTCAAAGTGGAAATGAATTAGCACTGGTTGAATTAGTCTCTGTGAATAATTTAGCCGCTACATTTTGCATTAATTGTTGAATAATTTATTCACAAATACATTTTCTCCATTATTTGACCTCTGCTGCAAAGTAATGAATGCTATTTGGCAAATAATTTACTGTACAATATTTATATGAATACATTAATTCTGAATATATTTCCCTATTACCCCATTACTTCCAAATTCACTGTTTGAGTGATCTCAGCATAGAGAGCAGTCAGACATCTTTTATAAGTCATTCCTATTGCCTGGTCTGGTTCATCCTAATTCAAATGTCTCAGTGTGTATTCCAAAATATTTCAGCCTGTTCTGGGCATGTTCCCTCTGGATAAAGCCTGGAAACCTCTTGGAATAAACACAGTGATGTGCAGGCAGGTGCAGTCATGGGCAGCTGGACCGGGGAGAGCAGCAAACATGGGTAATATTCAGACAGAGGCTTTTTGGGTTTTTTTGGAAGGCATCTGTGAGTATCCAAAATCTCACTGAAATTTGACAGGGACTAAACACGTAATTCCAAGGCTCTTAAGAAATCCCATGGCCTTTGCTGAAATCCTTTTTATCTCTGTAGTACAATGATACAACTCACTCGTTATTTAACACCAGGGCAGCAGACTTTGCACAGTTAAGAGTCATGGTCCAGAAGATGGCCAAAGCCCGTGTTGCTTTACAGGCATCTTCTTACTCGGGTATTTAAGATTAGCAGGTGGGAATCTGGCTGTAAATGTCTCCTTGAAATACATGTAATCAACACATTCCTTGGAAACCTCTCTGAAAATAACCTTTGCTCTCTCCTCTTGGACATGAGCAACACACCAACACGCCATCAAGAAATTGTGCTGGATTCAACTCTGCCTTCAGGAGAGCTACGGCAATAGAGAAGCAGCAAGGTACTCCTCTGCACGTCCAAATACAATGAAAGAGCATTAAAATACCTAGACAATACATAGATGAAAGGATATTTGGTTCACAGATTCATGGCAAACATATAAAACTTATTTTTTTCTAACCATCTCTCACGACTTTCAGTCCAGCAGGTCTCCTAGACAAAATCCACAGGGGAAGAGGAGCTGCACGAGCCCTGTGGCTGGAGGGCTCCACATGACTATTTTGCTGCAATTCTTAGAACCAAGCGATGCAGCAGCAGCAAAGCCAGGGAGTTCTGCAGGATTTCATCACCCTTTACTTGCCACTTTTTAATGAAAAGCTGAAATAATAGAAAATCTTTACTGCTAAATTTGCTTAACCAAATTGACAGTTAAAGGCAAGAGTCCCCTGCTATTGTCAATCACACTGACAGCTGAATTTTTTTCTGGGGGAGGACAGCATATTTGATATAAATATTTAACGAAAAACATCCCTGTAAACATGAAGAGTGGTAATTTTGAGCCTCTTCTGCATTTAACCAAACAAACTGCTTGTTGGGCTGGCAGTGGTTCGACTTGTGATTTTCTATGTTCATAAATCAATCAACCATCTGGGACAAGGAACATAATCAAAGGGATTCACACTCTTCTAAGCCCCTTTTCAGCAGCGCTACGTGTGGAAACTATGGAGCTTATCCATGCTGCAACAACCTACTTGATGGCCTACTGTTCTCTGCTGGGGAAGGAAGCACAGGAAAAGCCTCGTACTCTGTAATTTAATACCACCATTGCAGGTTGAAATACCTCAGACGGCACCTCTGGGAAAGGGTATAAAGACGAGACAGAGCACTGTGTACATTTGGGATGATTTCATCCAGAGAGTAAATGTTGACTGAGACAAGACCTTTATCCTGCAGGGATCATATATATTCTCTGCCTTTCTTTTACCTTTTCCATACTGTGTCCTCAGCAGAGAAAAACAATCATTTCCTTCCCAGATTTTGAGCTTCTCTTGCCCTGAGTTTGAACAGATACCTGCTTTCGCACCATAGCCGACGCTGCTCAGGAACTGAAGAGCTCCCCCTGCCTTCCTTTGGATTTTTTCTTTTTTTTTTTTTTTCCTTTTTTCAAATGTAACTGTTTAATGAAAATTTTTTCACTTTCCTGTGGGGAACAAAACTCAGTCCTTCTGGTGAACTTCCATCTGGGGAAGACTTGCTCATATACTGCCTAGAGCCATGCAAGGGAGAGAGAGCCATAAAGCTATAGACTCTCACTGCAGCTTGTTCAAGCTGTTGGGCTGTTGCTTTTTCCCCCTGGGAATCCCTTCCCATTCCAATAATAGTTCATATGCTTTATTCAATTTCAGATGGAAAAGAAAAGACTACCTATCCCACATGCACTCATTGTTGGGCTTGGCTGCGAGACGATTGCCAGCTTGCAGCCATCGCTGAAGATGGACACAAGGCTAAAAACTTGGGGAGCCATCTCCAGTACTACCCCTTATACGTGCCTCGGGGTGTGTACTTAGATGACGGATCTTCATCATCACACAACAGGAGTCAGATGTATTTTTCATTTATTTTTCTTCCTGTGCATTGCTTTTCTAGTCTTTGTTACTTCGGTTTTAATTCATCGTGGCCATTATTCCCTTCTAAACAATTTATCTTATTTACAGGTGGAGGAAGCTGAGGAGAGGCGGGGGGATCTGCCACTCTCATTTTTGCACCTGCTTGCTTACACCTGCAGAGCGCTCCTTTTCCATGTTCATTCTCTCATGTCTCTTTCAATTATAGGCAGTTTTCTTCAAAATGTCATCTCTAAGTAGCTTCCCAAGGAGAGGCTAGTTGCTTTTTCTTCCTGCATTCCTCTCTTCAAAGACACCATTAATGGTATCCCTTGGGATACCTTATGATTACCTTAGGATGCTCTTCCCCTAATACAGACTATCAGTTATCTATTGTCTGGATTTCTTATTCCCTGTATTTGGTTTGTGTGACATTCCCCAGAAAATATTTTTTCCGATTACAATATTTACATAAAGCTGCATTTGTTGGAAAGTTTGCACCAGTGACAAAGGCCACAAAAGAGATGGTACTTACAAGATAATATAGATCTTGAGATACTCCAGTAAAAAGGGACACATTTCACTGACAATGAATTCATTTCTTACAGTTGTTCGATTCCATTTGCTCCCAGTCATGGCTACAAATGATGCACTGATCTCGGTTCTGGATCTGTGGAGAGCTAATGAGTAGGAGGAAGTCCTTGACTGAGGTTCCTGGCTGCATCACAAAATAGTCTTTTTTATAAACCAGAAATGATTGCAGAGGGGTGAACAATTTTTTGGCTGGGTTCGCTTGAGCTATAGTGCTCTCTCTCACAGTGGCCACGATCAGGGACAGCGTACCAGCATGTAACATCTCCTTCCGTCAGAAACCAGAAAACATGCTGATCCGCTTCTTTACCTGGCGCGAGCAAATCCTGGGCTAGGAGCTTCATTTAGTAAACAGTCAGAATTACTCAGTCCTTATTTTTTACTAGCTAGGTCTTTTTCAGTTCTGTTTATTGAAGACACTTGGAAGTAGCCATCGGTCTCTCGAGCGGGTTCCTTCCTTCCTGGGAAGGTCAGGATGCCCTTGGTCCTGACTGCAGCGACACAGGAGGCTTCACAGCACTCGGCATCTATTTCTCCTTCCCACATTTGTCTACGTCCTTCCTTGTTCTCCCATAACTCTATCACCTGGGATGGTTTTGACAATTCTTTCCTACATGCTCAATCTGATTTAGTTTCCTTATATTTCCCCAGAGACTTGAATTGCTGTTCATGCCCCATTTAGTTTCCTTTTAGAGAGAACACCACTCGGTGTAAATGTAGTGTCCCCAGCCCCAGGAACAGGAAGAGGAGCACGGAGCAATTTCAAGGCTGCTCGCCTTCTTTGGCTCTTACTTTGTTCCCTTTCAAACTGCTCGTCAAGGAGGATCCCCCAATGGACCCACAGAATTTAGATAGAGCCCCTGTTTGATTTCTCTCATTTCATCCATTCTTGACAGGACAGCAACGGTCTCTCATTACCTTCAGGGAGACAGGCACTACTCAAAGCAGTGGGAGCGAGTGCTTTGCCCATGTCTAAAAGCCCTGAGACCAGAAACGCAGGTCTTCAAAGTCCCACTTGATTTTCATACATATGCAGCTCGCCTTGTCCCGTGGTCTGGCCTTTTCCTCTCTGCTTCTGCCTAGTCTGCTGTGTATTTTGCTTCAGTGATACAGCAAACACCTGAAATGCCATGTGAGAGATGGCATTAAAGAGGCTTATTTACAAATGCTTACATTTTCCCCGGTGAAATTTCTTCATCCAAGATGGAAAATAGGGTGGAGTCCTTTAATAAATACCAAACCGGTAACTCTGGAGTGTTCCCAGTTAAGGCCGGTCCCCCAGTGCTCTTTTGGGCTGCTCTGTGAACGCCATAAACCATTGGTGTAAACAAGCCGGACTGGAGTGTGTTGTAGAAGTACGTGCTTCTCTTGCAGGCAGGCTTTAGAAATGTAAATGCGTGTAGGAGGATCTATGTTTCAGGCTGGCTCCTCTAAAGAGAACAACTTTTAATTAATTTTTTTAAATACTGCCACAGGCTCCTCTTAAATTGATGAGGAGTGCATTCTACTTTCCTTTGCAGAAAGGCATTGTATATTACGCTTAATCTGATTAGGTAGGAGAAAACCAACAAGCCAGCTGTGCTTCTAGGGGCTTTAAATACGTCCTTTTAAACAGCGTTTAAACAACACTGTTTATATCAACCCACTTTAATATGAGGTAAAGCACATTTAAACAGTCATTTCAAAATACCACACAGTTATTATATTATTGCAGCCCCCTTGTTATGAGGACACCTTACAGAGGAAAAAATTTCTGAGCAAAACCTGCTGTCACCAAATTGTAATTTACTGACTCTGAAAGTGTTAAAGAATTAGAGCAATAGAGATTTAAGTTTATCCACCAAGGAAATGAGCCTTGAAACCTGTATCACAGTGTATTTGGTTACAATTTCATTTCTGAGGGAAATTATAATAAAAAAACCACATAAGTCTTTTCAAATAAGAAAAGATATACTGGGGAATCAGGATAGGATTATGTCTCCTGGCCATTACTTCCATCCAGAGGACTTTATTTTGCGAGGCAGATGAATAACCTTACCCACATGAGCAATGAAAAGCCAATTCATCACTTCAAATCAATGGTCCCAGTTGACTTAACTGAGCCTTGAAAAAGGCCCCTAGGGCCACACTGCGATGGCGAAGGCTGCCCTGGTTACGGTGCTTGGGCAAAGCAAGGATCAGAACCTCAGCTTCGCTCTTTTCCAATTTGCTATAGTCCATGTTTGCTCGCTAATGGAAGAAGGTGTGAATATAAAGACTGCCATTAATGAGAGAGATGAAATTGTATCCCAGCCTTGTAGCTCGAGTATTTGTCCCATGTAAACAAAACCAATCCTAACATTTAACTAACAACTCTGACACGCTCTCCTCAAAGAGGTCACGACTGGATGCATGAGGAGATGGCGAAGAGAAGGTTAAAACTAAGAGAAAGCTATAAGTAACCATGAGCGTTTAGGAGAAGAATCCCACTATGTGGCCAAGCTGTATGTGTCGTAGCAGGGAGCAATGGAACTGAGACTAAAAACAGGTAAATTGTAATTTGTATTAGGTACCATGAGTAACTGATCAATAAGGAACTACAATAATTTGCCAGAGGATTTACAGGCATCCAGGAGAAGATGAAGCACTTACAAGTGTGTCATGCCGAGGAGAACCCTCCATTTTTGCAAATGGCTGGACAGTGGCATCCAGGAGCATTTAGCCAGCTCTGTTGTTTGTTTCTTCTCAGTGGCCTCTGTCACCTGATATTGAGAAAACCAAGGCAAGGTTATATTTTGGTGCTCCTTTTGTATTTTCTTCTTTCCTGCTAGCTTCTGAGCCACAAGACCTGAGGCAATTTGGGGTATCTGATGTCAGCTGGGGAACTCTTAAGACAACTGTTGCTGCAAAATGCAGAAAATCTGGGCCCTTTTCTATACTCTTGAGTCCCACCCAAGCTCTTACTAATTTCTTCAAAGTGAGCTTAGGTCATGACTCTGAACAGCTACGCACAGCGCAGTTGACAGGTCAATGCCATGGAGGCTATCAGATCATCTTATAAAGGATAACACCCATAGTTCACAAGACGTCCACATTGCTATATACTTTAAGCAGTGCAACATGACTCATCAAACCTTATCACCGATAGCCCAAAGACCAATAGAAAATGAAGATACTAAGCAGCAATAAAAAAAGCCCACCTTCCTGGAAAAATATGGTGCTTGTCTCACACTAACCAGCTTAAGGTGCACGACATCTACCTGGCCCTGCTCATTTGGTCAGAGCTTCTGAGCAGAAACCTCCAGAACCAACTCCTGCCTCTTAGAGACGGATATTGATTAACTCGTTACAGATGCATCCCACCTTCTAAAATCATGAAAATCTAGAACAGTTCAAACCTCCTCACTAATGATTACAGGAGTTTTAATCACTTCCATTTTGAAATTCAAATTGGACATAACACTTGAGCACCTATAATTATCTTTATGGAAGTGAAGAGTTTCATTATGTTAAGGTACTTTACATATATCAGGCAGAGAAATTACATGATTCAGGGACCAAATCCTGCAAATGTACAGACTCTGATTCAAAACAAGATTCCAGTGATGAAGACAATTAACTACAGGAACTCAGGAATGCGATGGATTCAGCTCTGCGGTAAGTGAAGATAGGATGACCTTCCCAAGGGTCTGTTGTAGCTCCCACGTGAGACAGGAGCAAACAGGAGTTCTTAAATGACATTTTTTGTTTTGTGTTATACCTGATGTCTGAACAATTACAATGACTCCTCCCGCCTCTACTGTTAACAAAATTTGCAATTGTTGTCATCGGCAGTCCATGTTTAGATGCTTCATCACAGAATAAACTTTAAAGGAGGAAGTGATACTGTTAAACTACACCTCAGCTGAAAACTTCAGTGCAAGGCACACAGCTAGTTTTAAGATTAAGTTGTAAAATTGGTATGTAAATATCGTACTATCATTCACAATTTAAAAAGCAGCCAGTAGGACAGGAACCAAAATAACAAAGGGTATGAGCTGTAATTGTATCACTAGGCTTCCTTTATATCTCTAATGAAGTACAGGAGTTTGGTTTCTGCTGAGAGGAGGAGAAGCCGATACTACTCTGGTTGATGTTGCAGTACAAAGGAAGCAGAGAATCCTCATCTGCAGATAAAAGAGACATAAGCTCTAATGAAGACATGCTTAAAAAAATAGAACCCCCTCCCAGTGTAATAGCCTGAAGGCATCTTAACTAAAATGTCTGAGAATGAAAACCGATCTGTTTAATTAATGCTGAGCTCTAATCGTTAACAGCAATTACGTAACAAAAACTATCTCAAGACAGGGATTCATGCACTAGGAAATTAGATACAGTAGACAAAACAATAATTAAAGAGCTGAACGCACTTGCTTCTGGAACAGTGTCTAGTACATTTACGCTAGTGTAAATGAAGGATTGTACCTCTCAGCTGTGGCACAGACAAACCATCTGGGCTGGCGATCTACTTGATGTTGGGCTTCCAACATGATCTGTGATGTTCACTGCCATGGCTTGCTTCTCTGCCCATGATGAGGCCAGAAGCTGCTACTTCCCATGCTTTTTGTATAACTAGTTTGACTTAATGGGTCACCGAGTTGGCATTTTGAGTAGCTCGAGCCATAGCATAAGGAGCAGCTGTTCCCAGTCTCTTCTGAAGCAGAAATGAGGAAGCATCAGATGAAGTCGGGAAGTAACAAGTTCAGAATACATGAAGGGAGGTACGTACTTCAAATATCGCAGAAGGCTACGGATACTACAATATACAGAGATTCCGAAAGCGATGAAATATCAATACCATGGATACAAAAGGAAATAATAATACTTTCGGAGTTGGAAGATGGAGCTGCAAATGCTGGAAAACAGCATGAAGACTGAGGAAGTAGGGAATGATTGCCTTGTTCCTGAGGTCTTACCCATTCCTGTTGCCTGATGCTGCCCATGGCTGCACACAAGACACAAAGTCCTTTCAAGGGCATCATTTTACCTGGAGATTTTGACATTGGGCCTGTCTTTTTTTCTTCTTCCTCTTTTTTTTTTTTTGGTAACATCCCAGTAGGGTTCACTATAATGCTTTTGGACAGCTAACACTGTTACTTGGTGCGTTTATGTACTTTCATGGCAAATGGCAAACACTGGAGCCACTTGCCTCCCCAGTGGCACACTTCCAGCATAATTACACCCTGAGCCCTTCGCCTTCCGCTGGTGCAAACCTGAGAGATGTTCCTCAGATGGAAAGGGCGCCAGCTGCAGCGAGCTCCGCTCTCCTGGCAGGGCTGGAACTGCTGCCTGCCTGCAGCCAAACCCACCACATCTCTCCCTTGCACCGTAACATATTAGGCACGATTACTGGGCTCGTGCAATCTGGGCCCCCTAAGCTCTCCTTCAAAGAGCACGTCTATCTGCTGCTACAGCAATCTTCACTTCCAAATATCTGCAGTGCTCCCTTGCTCTCCCGTTTGCTCCCAGCCCCTCGGTTCCCAGACACCGTTCTCCCTCCTTTAAGTCCAAGTCTAACAGAAAAGACTGAGCCGTCCAAAAGCAAACAAACCAAATGGGTCATTTTCTTGTCTGACTCGGATCTCTGCAATGTGCAAAGCTCACACCTCCCGCTGACTGGTGGTCCCCAGGCATCAAGCCTCAGCAGTGTCTCTGAGAGATACAATATTTGATGTTATCAAGAAACTGCTGAGCTGCTGTGGCTGATACACTACCCACAAAGCAGCCACTTCCACCCAGCCTAAGGCACCACCCTGGCTTACCTCACGCGCTCCCTTCTCAGCTCTTAAAGACGCTTGCACCATTTAGGTCATTTGGCCAGAACTGTCTGTCTCAGCTCACTCCGTGAGGCAGAAGCCCTTCCTCTCCCTCCCGCTCCGGTTATATTTTCTCACCCTCCCCCCTTCCCCCCAGGAAAATCAGAGCAGAGTTTTGCTCAGTCCGTCTTCTCCCTTCTGTCTCCTGCTCCCCATTCACAGCACAAAAGCTTTCCTTTGTCAGATTTGTTGGCCTGTGACTGACAAGCAATTACAATAAGTAATTTCATTTCAGTGGAAGATAATAAAACGTGATACCATAACTACCCACAGAGCCTCCAAAGTATTCATGTTCACTCTAATAACCTGGTGAGATGCTGTTAATCTTGACAGAGGCTGCCCAGCAGGTGCTGGGGAGCTGAATTTTCATATTCTTTCACTGTTTGCTGATCCTTCCACAGGGAAAGCTCCAAGCTGTTAAAATGCAATGGCCCTGCTCTATTTTTTAATTACATTTAGTTTATTAGAGGCACAATCAGATGCATAACTAATCCTGGAGCCTGCCCTACCTTACCGAAGAGGGAAAGGCAGGTCTGACTCATTCAGGCTCTCGCAGTCTCGGATGCGTGGAGCGGTTTCCCTCTGGGAGACAGAGGCGTTGAAGGGGAATATGCAGCGGAGGGGGAACTCTGTTGTTTTCAAAAGCAGATGATCTTTACTGATACTTCCCTCCCCCGCCCAGGGACCCCTTCTATGCAAGTTGCCTTTGTTTTCAGGTTTTCTGTCTAAAGCCAAGATGTGCCAAGGAAAGATCGGTGCCGATTTGCCATTTAAAATTCAGTCTGCCTGTCCCCTCAGGACCAGAGTGCAAATAAGCTGCATATGGGCGAGGGGACAGATGCACGTGGTGCCGAAGAATTACACGCCTCCCCTTTAGAAAAACTGCATTTACCAGCACTGCAGAAAGAACATTAACTTTCCCAGAGCTGCCATCCCGGGATGCGCATCAGCACAAGAGGAGCAGGAGGGAGAAAGGAGGTGACAGTAGGGAGAAAGGCGACAGCAGCTGCTGCCTAGAAATGGAGGCCACTTTTGCACATCTCAGCTGGGAAATTAGTTTTGCTCTCCCTTGGAAGCACAGTGGGGGAAGCTGAGGGGCATTAGGCCCCTACGGCCAAGCATCAGGCATACACAGAGCCGCTGCTCAGTGTCTCACGGCTGTTCAGCACGTCCAGCCCTAGGGCCTCAATCTGGGAATGTGCACCAGAAGCACGTCAGTGTCCCGACAGTAAAACGGTGATGCTCTAACCTCTTTGAAAGCCTGGGCATTTCTCAGGACATACATCACCTCGGTGCACAAGTGGCCCGTGGCCTCCCGCTCCTGAGGGAGCAGAATCCCACCCTGCTGCCTGAGCGAAGACAAACCGCCCCCTCAGCATCCTGCCGCGCTGCAGAGGGGGTGATTAACAACAGGCATGGCTCCCTGTGTCCAGAGAGCAGCTCGTAACCGGGGCACGACAGTCTGAAGTGTGGCCTTCCCAGAGACGAACCTGACCCCCCCGAACGCAGCGCTGTGCAGAGAGGGCAGCAGGAGAGAGGGAGCGGGGCTTGGTCAGGCAGGTTTCCACAGCATCACTGCTACGTTTTTTGACAGCCCTATTTTGAAAATTTCTGTAACCACAAAGACACCATAACGGAGGTGAGAGGGCAGAGGTCTCTCCCAGAGAGGGCCAATTCAGGGACTAAAGTGTGAGGAGGCTCCTTTTAAAGAGGGGAAGCCAGAGCAGCTGCTCCCAGCCAAGGGCAAAGGAGCTTAAAGGCTGCTGCTGAAAGTTCCCTGTCCACCCGGGAAGCAAGAGTCTGGCTACAAGATAAACTGGAGGGCCAGCCTGTTCCTCATGCAAATCCACCTGGCTGCTGTTCAATACTGTCTTGTTCTTGTTAAATCCACAACTGTAATTAAATTGTTTTTCCAGCTCTTGAGAAGTAACTGAAATACTTAGAAATGCTCTGAAGGAAATGACAATAGCTGCGATGTGGCTGCCTCCATTTTCCAAATATAACATGCAGATCTCTATCCACCAGCAGGTGGGTTCCAGGCTAAAGCCTATGATAGTAGCTCGTTAGAAAGGAAGCTGTATCTGTCCCAGATCTCGCTCCTTCCCAGACTGAGAGGTGGGGAAGGCAGGAGCATCGTTTCAGTCTTCTATTCTCCAACTGATATACCTCCAGACCTTGCTGAATTTCAAAGGAACTCAGTATTCATGGTGGGGAACAGTCCTCTGGAACACACTGCATGGACCTCTCGGAGAGTTAATTCCTCTGCCCTCCTGGCATTTCTTTACAGCTAAATGACGCTTTAGAAGAGAGGAGTAATGTATGTTGAAGATAGCTGAGCTGTGCTTTTCTCCAAACATTGTTCAAAGCAAAACTACAAGATGTTCCTGGTATTGCCTGGAAACCTACTTATGTTACATCCTTAAACATACTTCCCTTTATTCCAGAGGGCCTTCTTGAGTTTGCATAGTGAAAATGAAAAAAAATGAAATTCTGTATTTCTTTAACATTGAGAACATGGGAAATAAATAACCTTGGGCTTTCTCTCCTCCAAGAAGAGAGGTGATGTAGGAGCAAGCTAAGTGCAGTGGATTTACCTGCATTCAGAAGTATGGTCTAGACCAATAACAGAGCCTCTTGCATAAAATAAAAAGGTCAAGAGTACAAAGATGTGATCTCGATGGGGAAGAGAGCCAAGAAAACAGTTCGCTATTTAAATAGCTGATTAAACAAAATATAATTAGGGCTAACTTGGCCCCTTTCCCAGAGTTCGTAAACCCACACAAGGAATCCCCTCTGGGGGCAGTACAGCCTGACGTGCGCCCTACTTAAATCAGGCCATTTAAATAGCTGACCTTTTTTAGTGTCCGCTTCTGCTTGTTCATACACCCACATCTCTTTCTGAAGCTAACCTTTTATATTGCTGCCTGCCTGCTTGTGTCATGTCTTCCCCACCTTTAGACATAGCAGAAGCCAAATTAAATAAACCGGAACTGCAACAGAATGAGAAGCTGCAGGGAACGCTTTGCTGCATTTTTATTTGCTGAGCAACAGCCTGCCTTGCACGGCCTGGAAGGGCTGGGTGAGCGCAGCTGCCCCCAGAGTGACAATCACACACGGTAAAAGACAAAGCTATGCGCAGGGCTACTCCACGTAGGTATTTGCCCTGTTCTCATCAAGCTCTCAAGTACATCAGAGACTCCTTTTGCACAGCTTCAGCAGCTTGATGTGCTCTCTGCTGGACTGGTACCGGTACCTCACTGCTCTGCTAAGCCTGGGGAACAGATTTTTAGCAGCAAATTAAATCACTTAGGCCCAAGCCCACCCTAACCTGTTTCACAGCTTCCAGACAGGTGGCTTATATTTATATTAGCCCATTGCTCAGGTAGACTTGGTTTTCCATTTCAGTACTGACCATATGGACATGTGGTCTATATGGTATGAAGCAGAGGGAATCCTCCTTTAAAAAGAGAAATTCACATCGGAAAAGCACCTGTGGGCTCATAACCATGAACGCCAAGAGAAAGAATGGGGAAGAGTGGGATGGAGAGGCTGTAACTGCATTTCTCTCCGTCTAAAAAACTCACTGAGGTCTGATTCAAAAACCTTGAAGTCAACAAGAGTCTTTGCATTGCCTGTGGGAGGCTTTGGATCCCAATTTGATTTGGGAGGAAGGGGGAGTATTGCAGCTATCAAGAGCTTTCATTAAAGTGAAACAATGACTCGAGCACAAGAGCTAGAGTTAATGAAAAGACAAATTATGCTGCACTGCTCAGGGAGACACGTGCGCTTATCCTGCACAATGTGCTGTGCAGAAGGCACCTCCCTTCCAGGTTGTTTGGATGCTTTTGCTTTATTCTGATTCCTGTCAAAAGTTTTTTTGCAGGGGAACAATATCAATTCAGAAAGTGACCTCCCAGGTATACACATGGAAAATACATCCATCCAGTATGTCCAAAAGCTAGACAAATATGACCTCCCAGGTATTTACAATGCTGCAAATATTGATTAAAATGCATATAATGATACTGATTTTAGTCTGCAGTGATACTCCACATATTCTGCACACACGGCTGTTTTTACACTCTTCGGAGGAACACCAATGTCAAACACTTTCAGAGGAACAGAGTGAGCACAGTCCTAAACGAACAGACCAATTCCAACGGTGTCGAATGATGTTGATGGAGAGGAGTTTGTGGCTTTTGGATGAGACCCTGGGAAATGTCTCAGGAGTCGTTATTATCCCCGTTAGGGTGGGCAGCACAGATGGATCTGTGAGATGGAAGGCCATGAACAAAACGCATATAAATATTGTGGAGCTACCCAAGGTCAAGGCATAACTCACAGCAGCCTTACCAGGCCTGCTGGATTTACCATTTACATCCCTCCTGTAGGAAGTTCCTTTAAATTGTATTTGTTGCATGTCAGGACCAGAACGCCCACATGAAAACTGACCCTGCTGGCTGGTAGTTTTGCATTCACTTAGTCTTCCTTTCAGAGAATTATGGCCCCAAGCTGGAAAGACCAGAGCCCATTAGTTTAAAGGTAAAGAGCAAGATGAATGGAAAGTCGTAAACCCTTTTAAGGGATAAAAACATACGTACTTTCATTGGCATCAAGATGCTGGTACTGTATCGTGTCTGCAGCACTCCGAGTCTGCACTGCACGGGGCTGGAGATACATTTTTGCTGCACTGATGCCGGGCGTAATCAGGAGGTTTGGCCGAGTCATGCTGAAGGCTCTGATTTTTCTTTATGCAGTTGAGTTCGAGAGCTCATGGGTTAAGAGGAAGTCCTCCAGCTGTCCAAACACAGAAAAGGCAGAGACCTCAGCAGCGTAAAAAAATGAAACAACCACCAACCACCTTGTCCCATGTCCCACCGGCCAGCCCGTTTCCTAACACAGGTGTGATTCTTTTGAATTACCAGCTGTGCCAGCTATGAATTAATGACCACAGGGCTATTTTTCTGCTCATTCCCCCACTCATTTAGACTCCTCCTCCTCCCCCTCTCTTCCACTTGGTTATTCTAACATGTTTTTCGAATGCATCATAATTAATAACATTTTCTCTATGATCAACCTCTCCTATGTTCCTATAAAATTTTTTTTGCTGTCTTCTCTCCCCTGTTATACTTTATGAGGGAAGGATTTTCTTGAAACCATTATGCAGAGTTGATAACCTAGAGACTCAAATGCTCTTAAGAACACTTACCTCCTGCAGGGCTGGAGGAGACTGATTTCCCTGAGGGACAGGGGCTACCCTGAACAGGAACAGCCCCAGACAGTCCGTTCAGAACCATCCCAATTTTCCTGAATTTCCATAGACCCCCTTCTCCCACAAGTTTCATTTGTCCTGGTACCCTGTGGCTCTGGGAAGGGGGAAGCTGGTATCAGACTCGTGAAAGCATCAGCCTGTGTTACCCACCTCCAGTTCAAGCCAAGCCTTTGCCAGGCTCCCGCTCTCCCGTGGGGCAGTTACAGCTCCGACACCCGCCGTCTCGGGGAGTACGGGCGGGTGACAAACCGGCTCAAAACATCTGACATCAGTCTGAGGCGCTGCTCAAGGTCTGACACGGAAAGAAATAAAGACACATTGCTTCCCCCTTCCCTCCTTGAGATGGAGGTAATCCCATCTCCATTTCTCTGCCCGCCCCGAGAAACATCCACCCCGGCAATGACAGACTGCAAAATGTAGATTCAGCACATTTTGCAAAGTATCTCGACTTACACATCAGCATAATGGTATTCCTCCTCTCAGGAAAAGATTCTGATAGCCCAGATCAATCTATGCACAAAGGTGGGGAGAATTTCCTTTTAGCCCTTTAACAAAATTATCTCGGTCATCAGAAGATCGGCAGTAGGAATTGGCTTGTGCCAAGCAAATCTGCAGAGTCTGCTTTTTTTCGCATGTGTGGTTTGCTTTAAACCTCACTTATACAACACTTATTTATCACAGCCACACAGGCTAATTCATGTATATGTATTTAGTATAAAAGCATTTGAATTGAAGTTCCCAGCTTGTTTACTTTGAAGGACTGAATGCCCCCTCAGGAAGACATATTGATCTTAAAGGAGGCCATTCTCTGATGAACGCTGCTTCCTGCAATATTTATGGCATCTGGAGCCTTTTCTCTACTCTTCATCTTTTGGAAAGAGATCCCAAAGGAGGGCGACAAAGCTCAGAGAGTGGAGGAGGGAGAGAAGAAGCACAAGAGGGGTCCCTTTGCTCCGACTGCAACGTCAAAATGTAAACAGGAACGTGATCAAGGACTGTCATCATTTCTAAATTAAGCATTTAAAATATATATTAATGAATATGAGAGGAAAAAACCCATTGAGCCAACTTTATAGAGAATGCTAGGATGGAAAAAAAAAGATCTGCAGCTTTTCTCAGTTTTGCAGCTGAATTCTGCTAATGTAGGCCATATCAACTGTGATTTTGAGGCCAGCCAAAAGAACTGACGTCAGTGGAAACATCAGAAAGTAACCCCTTCACTGTCTAGCACTTGCCATCTTTCTCATTACTCCACATGGCCATATCTATTATTAAAAATAAAACATTAAATACCTTTCTGGCTGCTTCTTCAGAACGGAGTTTGCACTCCATATGGGCTGAGAGAAGGAGAGCACACTTGCTATCCATGTGATGTTCTCCCTCCTCCTTTACCCTGAAGGGAAGTCGTCGTTCCTCGGTTGGTTTTTGTTTTCACGGCATAGTAAGGAATAGACACTGCAGAACACAAACAGAAGGGTCTTAGGGCTAGATCCAGCGCTCCGAAGTGTGAGTCGAAATATATCACTAACCCACTATTTTGTCCGTGCTCTTTTATTCCCTCTCGCATTCTGCCTCCTCACCATAAACTGAGGTAATTTCTTCTCCCTCTATCCCTGGGCTAGCTGTAAATCCCCAGGCGCAGGAGCAGACTCTCAATACGTTTAGCACATGCCTAGCAGTGGGATCCTCGCTCTCAGCTAACGCCATTTTACCGCACTACAGAGGGTGGACACACATGCAGATCCCGCCCAAACTCCACCAGGAGCTATTATTCCTATCCCTAACGATCCCTCGATGGGCAAGAAACATCCAACGTCTTGTGGGTCAGGTTCCTATAGCAGGAGAAATTGCTGCTGTCAACTGTGGCCATACCCCAAATTCATTTGCCCCTGTTTGTGGCTATAAGGATGCCCCAGAGCAGCGGCAGTTGGGAACAGGCAGGAGAGACCCCCACGCTCAGCCCACGGGGATGGGGAGCAAAGGCCAAGACAGACAGCAAGCAGTTCTGCTGCTGGGGTGGTCCCCAATACCCAGGGGACCTGCCTCCACGCTTTTAACTTGCTTTATCACATGCCATATACAATCACAGGGATAACCCAACCCATATATACAGGTTATCCATGGCTACACACACGTATTTATATATGCTGAGAAAGGACAGGTGGGCAAGGTATGCTGCACCGTTACCAGCCGTTCCCTTCACGTGCTGCTTCCGCATGGGAAGTGGGAGTACAGGTGATGAGTAGAAAACCATCTCGAGGATGCACTATGATATTCTGCAAAATGGGTAATAAGCAGAGTCATTTGCACCGCTCTGTTGAATGGATGAGGTCTGTGAAACTGCCAGCTTTGAGCTTTGCCTCTCCCCGACCTCTTCCCTTTACTGGGAATTTATTTTTTCAGGAAAATCCATGCTAACATCAGAAACCAAGGCTGAGCCACGGCTGGGAAAAGCTGAGGCCAGGGGCCGGGGTTACATTGTAAAAAATGCAGTTTTCAATCAGAGGGCTTTGTTGCATCTGGCTAAAAAGAATGTGATGGAAGATTTGACCAAAACAAATTATTTGTGGGTGTTATGTGATGGAAAAAGCAAAGACTCAGAAAAAAATAAAAATAAAAATTACTTTAAAAGCATTAGCTTCAAAATAGGTCTGGAAAGTTTGATTCCTCAAAAGCAACCTGTATCTGACTCTTCCTTGAGGGACAGAGGATGCAGATGGGATGGCCAAGGGAGACAAAAAGGGGATGATAGAGGTTTTGAAGATCAAGTGCCGGACAAAAAAGTTGATGATGGCACATACGCTCCTATTTGTACCTTTTCCACACAATACCGAGGAGATGTACCTGCCTGCTATATTAGGATGAGCTACCAAAAGAAAATTTCTCCCCAGAGACTTACCCAGGGAAACCGGTTGCCCCAAGGTATTTTGGTGGCCAAGAGCAAAAAATTTTTAAGCAGCTGTTACAAAAACCATTAGTCAGTTCTCTGGGTGACTGGAACCAGTATGCAGTCATAGCCTATGTGCAATATATATCCTCAGCTGCAAACCTCCCGGTGAGTCTTATTAAGAAAATCCCTCTAATTAGGCAGCCAGAGCTGTCAGCTGTCTCAGGCGTCCTGCACTGACCTGAAGCTCTGCGTTTCCACAGTTCTCCCCACCATCACCCCCACCGAGCAGGGGCTGTAGCACGTGCATCCAAGTCCTCTACCTGAAAGGTCCCTCTCGGCTCGGCAAAACAATCTCGATCTCGGTGGCTCCAGATCAAGGGTGAAGAGCAACGACCAGACGCTGCAGGGCCAGAGCCTGCTGCCTGCCACAGCCAGCACCAGCACTCCCCCCATCTTGGCAGAGCTGGGATTTCGGCATTCATTTTGTTCTGATGTCACGATGAGGGGGAGGGTTGAGATGTGCTGTCAAGATTTCTACCTGAAAAATTAAAACAACCGATTTCAGGTTAGCTTTTTGTTTAGTTACTTGTTGCAGCTTGTCACCAAAGGGCCTCTTTGGGCTGTATAAAGCACTTCCCTGGCTTAGTCGTGTGGAAGATAGAAGTCAGAGCACTTCTTTCATCAAAATGTTTGTTTTAAAGGGAGATCAGAAAACTGAACCACGGCAGAGGCTCAACAGGAGAGGTGGGAAAAGTAGTGTTTACCAAGTAGTTCAGCATTGGAGAGATAAACGGACATTTGAGCTCATTTCACTACATAATGTTATTAGTTATATGAAATTGGACTGTCAAATCGAGCTCTATAAAATGCAAGGGGAATGCAAGAGGGCAAGAAGGAGAACGAACACACAGGGGACAAATCACTGTCACTCACAAAGGAGTGCCTGGCAGACTAAGAATTAAGTTCACTCCTCAGGGCAAGCCATCCCCAGCTGTTATAAATACATTTTAATGCCCCTGTCAATGTGCGGAAAGAAAAAGCCAGCCTTCCCCAACGCGGTGTGTCAGGTGTTCTCTGTCATTCAGAGAGCTTGAAAGAGCCACATTTAGATTGCAGTTTTGTCACTTCTCCCTCTAGCAGAGCTAAGGCAGCTTCTCTGCCGGTGGGACGGCGCAGGCAGAGGTTCCAGAGCGCAGCCCGGCGCGGGCTGCTGCCGGCCCTGGGGAGCGGCGAGAGCCGGGCGCTGCAGTTGCTGCCCGCTGCTGCCACGCTCCACCTTGCCTGGCTAACGCAAGCAGGGAGGTTGTGGATTCCTCCGATCCCCCTCTGGGCTGTATTGCAAAATCATCGTTTAACAGGCTGCTTGGCTGTTCCTCAGGGGACTGACGCGGCAGGAGGACTCTGGCCACGCTTGGCTAGTAGGGGTGGGCGACCCTCCCTGGCTGACGGCCGACCTACAGGAGACCTCGCGTGAGCTCACACCGGCAGCTGTTGCTTCCCAGTAGAGCTGTTCCCAGAGGGCTGAGGTGAGGTCAAACCTCGAGCCCTGAGCAAAAGGCAGCGATGCTGCACAGTCCCCAGAGTATGGTGTTAGTCCAGTCCCTTCTCCTGTCAGTCCAGGTCCTACTGCCTTCCCTCGGCTGCAGCTCAGCTACGAACGGCTTCGGGGGGACTATGAGCTAGATTGGAGCCAATTATCTTTGCTGCTGCTTTATTTTTCATTTCTGAAGAGCTCTATAGCCCTTTCTTCAGAAACAAATGCTAGGAGGGGACCTTCCCCTTGCTGTCAGACAGCTGTGCAGTGTTTCAGCTGCCAGCCCCAAACGCCGTCTCTAGCAAAATTGGAGCCAGCGTGGGGGCTCCTGCCAGGCTCCAAAATGGAGATTGGCTCTGCTTGAGATGAGCACTCTCAGACACGGCCCCATCAACCTGGGAGGAGTGAAATCACATCCCACCTTGTATATGTACTTTTGGATTTCTTCTGCCTTTCATTTCCCTCTGAAACATGAGTTTGGCCCCAGCTCGTTCTGATCTCTGAGCAGGTAGGAAATACGCAGTGTTTCACACACGGGAGACCAACCACAGGGACAAACCAGGACACAGCCATGAAGAGGCAACCCAAACGGGAGACTTGGGAAGAGGAGCTTCTTTTCAAAGAGAGCACTTCCATGAGATGAGTGGGCTATTGCAAGGCAGCCCACATCCAGCTGCCCATCGGAAGAGACGGGTTTACAGGGTGAGACAAGCTTCATGCCTTCCGTTTGGGCTTGAGTCAGTATTTTGTTCTCTTTCTGGCATCAGGCCCACGGGTGACATGGCACACTCCTCCCTGTCCCCCCCAGTTATACCAGTACAACAGCTTACTAGGCTTTGCTCTAACTAGAACGCTGAAACAAAACAAAAACCCAAACCCAACAAGCCTTTGAAAGTCACTGAAGCCATTATCACCGCGCTGTTATGACTTGAGAGCATGGCCCCACAATTAACTTGGATGACAACAAGCGGGAGGTAGCAAACATCACTTTTACCGCCAGCAGTCAGCAGGAGGCACAGATTCGGAGCCACAGCCTATCCCTTGGTGGGCAGATGTTGCCAAGGTCCCACTAAGTCACTGCTGAGGGTGATAAAAATGAGCTTGCTGCTCTTGCATCGCTGCTTCTGTTGCTCTGCCGACGTGAATATCTGACCTCGGGTCTTGACTGGTACAAACTGGCATCACCTGCTTGAAGCCAACCAAAAAGATGGACAACGGCAGCAGCTACCGACCTGATCCACAGCGATGCCCAGGGCCGTGGGACAGAAGCATCCTTTTGAAACAGAACGGCTTTGTTTCTATGATTTGTTTCATTCTCATTTTATTTCTAAATGGCTCTTGTTTGCCTGCGATCGCCTCAGCAATACTTCACATACAGTAACATGCCAACCTACTGCAAAACGTCTCGGGAAGAGATATTTCACTCAGCTCAGCAGCCCTTAAAGGGAAGCGTCTGCTGTCGGAGGCATGTGCTCATCACCCCTTGATGCATGGGCCTGTCTGAGAGCAGACTTTGGTTCAGTGCCTACCCCCTGCGAGGGGGAGAGTTTATCAGCATTACTGTTGTGGCAGTTCTTTAAAAGCCGATGTGGGATCTCGTATTTCTGGAAACACATGCACACGATTTACAACGTTACAGCCAGCAGCATCACAACACAGATTACTTAATCTATCATTTCCTGGGAGGGAAAGGCGGTTGCTAAGGCATGGGGAGGTTCCAGTTGGGTGAGACCTGGTCATTATAGAAGTAACTCCTTCAGAGAACACACTCTGCTTTCTGAACTTCAGCTGTAAATAAAATTGCCCCCCCAAAACCGGAGCTCCCATCTTGTCCCACCCTTAGTGATACATGGCCAAAGACTTCCATCAGAAATGTCACACCACTAATTCCACTTATAAATGTTCACGAGACACACAGAGAAAAGTGGCAAGTCTCAACAGTCGGCCTTATCCTCCTGAGCTTAGGGACACGGCATTGGGACCAAACTACTGTGATACAAAAGAGAGAATCTCCTGTCCTCTACCACGTGTCATTTCACTGTCCTTATAATCAAGGGGGTTTTTCTAGTAGATATAAAAAAGCCACCTCTGATGATAGCATAAAAGCCTAAATCTTTTCAAATTGCGTCTCCATTTGCTATGATTATTAACCAGCAGCACAATGAAAAGAAGAAAATGTTTTCTAGGTACATGCTCTCTATCTGAGATACCTGTCCACAAGGCTGCATTAGGTCTTTCAGAAGAACCCACTGATCTGATCAGAGATGGCTGATAACTAGATTAAAAAGTGAGTGTCTGCTCGTTATTGGTGAGGGTTGGGGATGCTTATACTTGACTTCACTGAGTCCAGGTCTTCTGTCTAAACTAAACTTGAGATGGTGCCACTTCTGGATCATCAACTCGACACTGAGCTCCATGCGAATCATACCACATACAGAATTAACATCAGGTTATGCAAAGTTATTGTCTTCCAGCTTCTGCATTCCGTGTCTGTTTTATTCTCCGACTCCCAATCCACAGACATCCCATTTTCTCCAGGAGTTCTGTGGGAGCCTGCATGTAGAGGGTGCCAGGAGCACAAACACGGCTCTTTAAACAGCCGTCAGTGCAGGACATTATGTATGGCCTTGCCCAGCACTTCAAAAATCCTGCCCTTGCTTTCTGAGAGCTCCCACAACCTCTTTCATCACACACAAAGGGACACCATCTTCATGACATCCAGGGCTCTGATTTGCTAATATATAACTTACCTCTTCCACATGTAGCTGAAGAAAATATCGCACACCTCTCCCAGGGCTTGTAACCACAAGGCGTAGGCTTGCGCTCACACACTGCCAACCCCCAGCACCACACAGCACCCCATCCAAAGAGGCTCCATGAACCCTGCAAAGCAATGAGGGGGGAATTAGAAACGCTTCGTTGCATTTACAGCTCAGCAGATTGCGTGAGAGATATGTAGGGTTGATTAGGTTACATGTCCTTAGTGATGTGTCACCAGTGGTGGTTCCCCTCCCCCCCATATTATTAAAATCTCAATATTATCAAAATCTTCTCCACTGAAGTAATCTGGTGTCAGTGAAAGCACACTCATTTACTTCCCACACTCAGCACGTCCCACTGAGGGGGGGAAGGTGATTTTTCTCTGGGACACAGCATCACTTGCTCTGCCACATTCCCTGCCTTAAAAAAGTTCCCTGGGATGGTGCAGACCAGGAACTCAAGGTTTCAGTACAGAAATGTAGGAGGAAGGGGAGAAAGGGAGAGAAATCTCCACTAGCCTGACTTTGTCCTTATCTTTCAGCATATCAACGCAGACCTTAACAGAGTCATAATGAACATATTCTCGGGTACATGTGCTTTTCCAGCAGGCTTTTGCAGCTCTTGGATGAGACAGACAGCTCCATCTCCTGGGATATATAGCTCAGTCCCTGGGCCATTAACAGAGTCCTTGAAAGGGCTCATTCTTTTTATTCTATTTTTTTCCCCAGCATTGAAGAATCCCCTGTGGAAGTATTTGGTGAATGTGTGGGAGCTGGGGGAGGAGAATGTCTTGTTTTGCTTGGTTTTAGCCTGCAGCCCTTTGGAGATGGCCAACACAACACTGGCAACAACCGGCTTGCAGCCTTGGGGCTTAGAACGCCCCTAACGCACTGGTTCGCTTCAACGGACGCTAATGTTTGTCCCCGGATTTCCCACTCTTGAGGGCACTGTTAAGCAGACAAATCCCTGTCCTTTCCCCGGAGCAAGTCTGCGTCCCCGGCAAGCCGGCACTCCTGCTCCCAAGGAAGTGCCCCCTTTGGTCTCTGCTCGGAGCGGGGCTCCTGGCGGGGTTTCCCATATGAAATCAGAAAAAAGGGAGCTGGGCTTCCAAACTGGAAACCTCTGGGGCTTGGGGTTTTTATCACTTATGCTGCAACACTGAAAGGCACTTGGCTCCTGAATCTGGGGACAAGACTCACAAGAAACCCACGGGGTTTGGTAAGAATTTTTGACTGAAATCACAATAATAATTCAAAGGTGTGGGGCATATAACTGTGAAAAGCAAAATAATTTAGGAAAATACATTACAAGAGTTAATACCCAAAATTAACAACAAACTCTTGAAAAGCAAGCAGAATATGGTCTAAAAATACTTTCTGCAAGTACTTGTAATGAAATAATGACAAGATAAAACCGCAGCTATTTTCATTAGAAAATATTACTGAGCTCTTATGAGGACAGTGTCTAGCAGCTTCAGCCAGGGCAGGGCTCAGCTAACGGAGCGCGCGTTACGCCTGAGGGTGCATAAATTCCCACTGCAGTCAATATCTCTGCAGACATGGCCTGAGCGGCGTTGCCAAGGCCAGCCCGTTGCGCAGCCCTGCAGAGGACCCGCGGCCCGGAGCTGTGCGCTTTCTGCCACGCCAGCGTGACGGTCCCCACCAGCTCCGGAGCAGAGCTCGTGACTCCTGAAGCATGGACTGGCGCTGCCTTTCAGCATTACAGAGCCGGGCTGCAGCGGGGCGGGCCGGGCTGGCAGCCGATGGATGAGCAAAGGCATAACGCTGGAGGACATTAAAAGGCAAATCATAAAAAAAAAAAAATTACTTTATAGCTTTGCAATAAAAATGGGCATATAAAAGAGGTTCAGAAGAGATTGCTGCTTCATTCTAAACCAAGCCTGGAAATTAGCTAGAATTTATCAGACAGCTTTTGGATCAGAGATGCAATAAATGCTGATGTAGTTGTTACTGCAGGTCTCTGATCTATTGCTCAGAATAGAAAATATAAACTTATCTACAGTTCATCTTTTCCCTTTGTTTTTTGGGGTTTTTCTTTTCATTGCTTTTCTCTTTGCTTCGAACAATTAAATGATACTATAGACAGTGCCTGCTCGATACAGGTACCCCACAGCCGGAGCGGTGTTACCCTGAACTCTGCAAAAATAAGCTGCTGCATTCTGTGCCGCAGAGTGCCCCTCAGCTCCTGCCAGCGTGGGTCAGTGACACACTTGGGTCACAGGAATTGCCCCTGAACAGCCTCAGCTACCCGGGGAAGGAGGGCAGAAGGTAAGAGGAAAGTGTGCAAACGCGCAAGAAGAAAATCTATCACTTTCCCCAGCAAGTAACTGACCACATCTCTAACAGCTAACGATCTGCGTGCTGTTTTCTTATGCTGAAGTTCCATCTTTTGTGGAATAGGAATGAATTTCTGCTGATTTACTAAGCAATATTTTAAAAATGTGAGCTCCTCTTTCTCATTTCAGAGCCAAAGCAGATAGAAAATAGCAGCTCCAGGGTGAGATTTTTCCACAAGTTCCCATCACTGTCACCTCTGCTCTTCACTGACCTTGGTTTCTACATAGTTAGCTCTCTCTCTCCTGGTTGCTGTTGCACAGTTGGGGTTTTTTCCCCTTCTTGAACATGTTACCACAGAGGCTCCATCACCGTCGCTGATGGGCTCGGCCTTGGCCAGCAACAGGTCTGTCTTGGAGCCGCTGCACGGGCTCTGTGGGACACAGGGGAAGCTTCTGGAACTTCTCACAGAAGCCACCCCTGTGGCCCCTCCGCTGCCAAAACCTGGCCAGGCAAACCCGATACAGCACAAACCCATCCCTGATCGAGGCGTGGCTGCTCCTGGTGCACGTCAGTGCCTCTACGTCTGTGCAGCCCAGCAATGCAGGATGAGGGAAGGAACATTAATTTTGGCCAAGATGACTGTTTTAGCTAATAGAGATTCCATAATGACTTTTAATGTTCACACGGGAAGAGTCACCCTTTAATTTCAAGGGCCTGTCCAAGATGCTGCTTGGCAGTAAGGCAAGTGGGACCACTCACGGTAGGAGCAGCCCCTCGCCAGGACTCAGGCTGAGGTTTCAGGGAACAGAGGTCTGCTCAGACAGACCTTCACGCATGAAGTCTGGCACACTGGGACAGACCAGGGGTATGTGTTAGCCCTTCTTAACCCTAGTCTTTCTCGTAAAACTCACTGCTCCAGAGAAAGGCCACATTTCCCCACACATTGGCCGTAGGCATCTGTGTGTAGCCACAGTGGCCAGGGAGAGTGGAGGTGGGGAGGGAATAAAGCCATCCCGAGTCTGCTGCCAATCATCTTATATCCTGAAGCGTGAGGTTTAATTACCCGTGTCATTAGCTTAGCTTGCTTCAAAAGTAGTGTCTAACAGACACCATAAAAGATTATCATACAAGCTCATTATCTCATGGCTAGATGGAAAAAGAAGAGGTTAACTTGGTAGAAATTAATAAATAAAGTTAAACCAAACTACAATACAACCATGACCTAGATGCAAGTGGGTAAAGCCAAATGCACTCCTGGGTTGGAAAAGGTGGGTTTGGAACAAACGTTTAAACACAGATAGTGAATTTCCTTTACCCTGCTCTTTAATAAGGGAAATTGTGAGAGTTTTTCAAAACAAGGAGCCATGCATATTCGGAACACAGACAAACATGTCTCCAACAAGAAACCTCTGTGTGTGTGTTCCTCCCCGGCAGTGTGTTTTGTGGTACCTTTAAACACGAAGAGTGGCTCCTTTGCTCTCCTGACTTGCACAATCCATCAGTGCCTGCACAGCCCCGGGTCCCCGTGGGCTTCTACCACAGCTCATTTCCCGTAGCACCAGTTAGCACTTCAAATGCACCGCCAAGAATGAAAAATGAAAAAATAAATTGGATTTGCCAGGGCTCCTCGTGGCAGACAAAAGGAACGGGAAAGAAGAAGGGAAGGGAAAACCATTACTGACCTTCCTCCATTGCCAGGGCGCTTGCTGGGGGAGAAAGGAGCCAAGATGTCTCATTTTATTTCCTCGGGAAGGAGGGAGTTAAGGGGGAGACCACGAAGCGGTGTTGGTGCCAGACACCATGTAGTTGGGGGCTCCCTGCTACCGGCTGGGTTGGATTCACTTCTGCGCTGCCTTGCCAACGTCCCGATGTTTCCTTCCTGCGGACACGGAGCCAAACCACATGAGATGGAGTCAAATTAAATTACTGGGTGATTTCTGTGGCTTGCACAGATGGTCTCAGGGATGGGAGTGAAACAGTCCCATGGAGTCCCCCATATCTCAAACCGGTTGGGAGCCCTAAGGCAGCAGGGTCCCTGCAGCCTTCACGTGGTGCCTGTGGCGAGAGCATGGGCCCCAGGAGCCCCGGCGGAGCGGGAAGGATGGGGAGCGCAGAGGGAAGAGGGGCAGACTCTCAGCAGGGCAAACCCACCTTGCTCCAGCCTTTGCAAGGCTGTTGGCATCAGCTGACCTCCTATTTTGACCACTTATCCACAGAACCACTTAAACCATCAAAGAATCCCCTTTGCTTTCTAAAGCTGCTCCACCCCACTCCATAAAGGCACATATCCGTTTCCACTCCCTCGCCCCTTCCAACCTCACCTCATGAAGTGTTTTTTAAATGCACCCCGCAGTGACAAAAAAAAAAAACCCAACCCAACAGCCACCCCACCCCTGTCTCCCCTCTGCTCCAAAGCGCAATTAAATCCCATTACCCTTCGGCTCACCGACAGCCTGTGAAGCTGCCATGGAGCCACCAGCGGCAGGGTGGCTCTGAGCTGCTGTTGCTGAGCCACCAGCACCGCTCGGGGAAGCCTCGGTCACAGGTTTGCTTAATGTTCCCCCCTACCTGCCCAGCCGCCTGCCGGGACAGCCACGGATGTTTTCTCGCTGCACAAGAACCCAAGGCCCAGGAGGATCCATGGGCTCACGATTAGGTACCCACCTCCAGAAGCAAAACCCCGACCACAGCGAAGAGCGAAACCCAAAGGCGAGGCCGTGAGCTGACAGAAGCAGGCTGCACGCGTGGCAATGCTACCAAATGTCCTGCTTTCCTTCTGCTCGAATTACTGAAGCAGTTTTACCCCACTCGTTTTGCAGCTAGGTTTGCGGTAACAGCTTGAATTCCCTTTGACTCCTCTGGCCTTTTGAAGGGTTTCCAGCGCGCCCTGCAGCCATGTCATCTTTATTAGCCCCTAAAACACTGGCTGTTTCCATCTGCCAGTCACACAAACGCATCCCGAGACTTTAGTAGCGCATCACCACGTCTCAGTCTTCCTAGTGGGAGCAAAGACTGCCTTGCAATAAAGATAAAACCCATCAGCACAACACGTGACAGAGAATAATGAAAACTGGATCTTGATCAGCCAGGAAATTCCCTGAAGGAAAAGGAGAGCGAAGGGTTTGGAGAAGAGTCCCCAGAAGATGAATCTCAGCCGATCGATTCATGCTGTGAGTTCAAAGGTGGCTTTGCTCTGAGTCACAAGCAAAAAGAACTCAAAAAAATACCTCACTTTAGGAGCATATAAGAAGAAAGCAAAAGAGCCATGTGGAGCACCAAGTCTGCCCCACCTTGTTTCAGGCAACTCTAGGCACGGTGTAGGGCTAGCTTAGAGGGTCAGGCCAGCTCACCCACGGGCACGTTAGAGGGCCGTACCTAGAAAAGACCTCATACCTTGCCAACCCAGCCTTTCTAATAAGAAGTTGAAGTATGTTCCCTCCGCACTTTCCTTTGGTCCCTATACACGACTCAGTAAGCAGCACAGTGAAGACAGACAGCACTTCTCTAAAACCCGCAGCCCTTAAGATTTACCAAAATCAGGTATCAAACAACGGTGACACCTTAAAATCACAAGTGACTTCTGAAAGCGTTGGCTTCTATTTTTGGAAGGCAATTCCTTCCCTTGAAGTATCTTCTTTAAAAAAATAACAGTTTTTTCTCCCTCCTGTTGATACTTGTGACAGAATGATCGCGAGGTCTCTATTACTCTGTTTTCAGTGTGCTAATCCCCTGGGAGATAGCGTGTTGCAGTCACTGTGAAACCAGGCACTTAATGAGATGATTGAAAATAGTAATCAGGCACTAGGTGAAATGCCTGACCTCTGGCTATTTGGGATTACTGTCTCTAAAGGACAAGTTGAATTATTTTTCTATTACATTTATTAACAAATCCATACAAGCTTTTTATCCTCACTTCAAAAATACATAAGCAATGTGCTTCACTTCACAGAACGCCATCACTGTCACAGCTGAGACCACAGGCCAACGTGGCTGAAGCTGTAGATATCAAAACTCCAAGGAAGAGGGTGGATAGACTTGTGAATGCAGATATGGAGAAGTTACTCGGCAGATCTGTGCCTCCTGTACCTGTGTCCTGGTGAGGGACCTTTCCCTCCTTGACTTCCTCCTTTGCAGTCAGTTCACATGGTGGTGGGGAGTTCACAGACAAACGCCTGCTACTGAACAAGTGCAACTTCCCCGTAGTTTCCATGCTGATGTTTCCCCCAGATGTTTTCCCTGGTGGGAGCAACTGTGTCTGCAGCTACAGGGGAACAGCCGGTTCCTCCACAATTCCAAAGCGCCACGCCTTCACGTAGGCAGAAAGCACTTAGTGCCCGTCAGTAGAAGAGTTGTTGGCACTGGCAGAAGCAGATGGGAACGGAAGCTAACAAAAGGGCAACAGCCCAGGTCCTGCAAGACAAGGACTCTCATCCAGAAGCTTTCACGGCATGTCAGTGAGAAAGGGAAAATCTAATGAAAAGCCTAAAACTGGTCTGCATGCTAGAAGATGTTTCTCCTGTCTCCTTATCATGAGATATGGCCTGAAAGGAATCCCAGTGAAACACTCTATGGTCTCTAGGAGAAGTCTTGATGAGAGAAGACAAGCAAAGGAGTCTCCATCTCAAGCTGAGGGGAAGTGAAGAGTGAGAGTCCAAGATCTATGCTGGACCACCTGAAAAAGGGTTGATTTATATTCAATATCAGGAAGAAATTCTTTGCTGTGCGGGTGGTGAGCCCCTGGCCCAGGTTGCCCAGAGAAGCTGTGGCTGCCCCATCCCTGGAGGGGTTCAAGGCCAGGTTGGACGGGGCTTGGAGCAACCTGGGCTGGTGGGAGGTGTCCCTGCCCAGGGCAGGGGGGTTGGAACTAGATGGTCTTTAAAGTCCCTTCCAACCCAAACCATTCTATGGTTCTATGATTTTATGATCTGCCTTAATGTTTTCATCTGTTTACGTCTGCCCCCACCAGTCAAGACCTTCTGTTGTTTTCCTGGGAAGACTCCGCTTTTCAGATTAATACCGTAACAGAAAGCCCACGCTGCAATTCCTCGCGTCACCCCTCCACAAAGCAGGGCATTGCCCATTCACAGGTAGGACTTGTACCACAGCTCCTGCCCCTGGAGCCTGCACCCTCCACACAGTTTTCCTTTCACAGAAGCGAGAACCACCACCACGTATATAAGCACTACATTCCAAGTCATAAACTAGAACCTAAAGCAACTGGACCAATTTCCCCATTAAATGCATATTGCCACCATGAGGCTGAAATGAAGGCCTGAGTCTGAATGTATTGTTGACAGGAATCCATTTCCAGAGGCATCAATTATTTACGATTGCAATAAATCATTTACAAAGTGCTGTAAATTCCAAACAGGGTTGAACAAACACAAGGCTTCATCATCACCCATTTCTCTTACAGCCAGAGCCGGGCTGGGAAGAGGTGCCTATCTTAAACAGGATTGATTGGAGGTATTGTACTCAGGGTATTGTACTCTGAATCAGGGGTAAACTTTATAAAATAAAGGGAAAATCAAGGTTAGTTCCAGCGCTGTAGTGTTAACTGGTAGCAACACTTGAAGCTGGTAACTTACAGCTGGCTTGGGGATGCCTGGAAGGGAGGTCTAAACACACCTCTTCTGCCACAGAGACTTGTGTGTATGGAAGAGGTTCTGACACCTCTTGAGATGCTCAGGAAACGCTCCATGGCGTCTTCTGCCTGACCCTGAGGGTCCCTGCACTGACCTGCGGCTGTGCTCAGACCACCTGGGTAGGGACAGCCCAGACCAGTGGGAGTCTGTACACCAATAGTAGGACTCAGAATTTCTCGTTGCACCTTTTTATAACCAGAACTTGGGACAGACCCTGGGAACAATGCTGTGCGCCTTTCCCAAGGCATGCATTAAGCAATCTGCTAAACAGAGTGAGCTTCTACCCGGCGTAACGTGAACCCCACAGGAAAGTGCTGCAGCCAGCTAACATGGGTCAGATCCTGCTCATACTATTGAGTGCTCCCCAGCTGAAGCCTCATCCAACCGGTGGGACCCGCTGCCCTGAGCAACCTTTGCAGACTTTGGGAGCTTCTACAGCTTGGCCATTATCCTGCAAATCCCTTCCTTACAAATAAATAAATAAAGCAATAGATAGATGGCGCTGACACAAGAGAGCAGCAAAATCGGCATGACTGCTTAAATAATTTGCTGTTTGGGATACATTTTCTCTGCCAGACTGTTACTTTGAGCCCTGTGGTTCACTTTCCCTTTTTTTTTCTGGACCGAAAACCTGCTACTGTTTTCTCTGAGAGTCTGAGTGCTGCTGACTCCTTTGTCTGAGCCAGCCGCTATTAGTCATCTGGGGCTAATTCCTGCCAGGGTTTTATTCACTGCAAGACCCACAGAGGGATTTACAGCTTTGCAGCAAGCTACAAAGGCCTCACCGATCATTTAGCCAAACCCAGGGCTCTCTGTCACCTACCCACATCAGCCCAGAGTGACTCAAGCAAGATGAAGGGTGACACGACACTGCGGTGGATCCAGCCTAGTGTCAGTGCGATTGGAGCCTGGCCCCCAGGTTTGAGAGGCCATCTGGCCCAGGAAGGAGCCACAGGCTTGACTTCTCTTCACAGGGGCATCACTGGCAAAGCAACAAAGCAGATTCGGGCCGTTTGGAAGCAATGAAATCTGTGATCCAATGTCACAGGACTTGGCATTGACACTGACGCCGCTGAGCCAGCAGTGATTTTCCCATACAGACCTACCTTGAAAACATCCCCAGTATGCTGGCAGCAATTTGGAGACGTGCTGACATATTCTGGACCAGTGAGTATGCCATACATCATATTTCTGCGCAGTTGTAAGAATTGCAGTATCAGCCAAATCTCCACAGAATATTAAAAATATAAAAGAATTTATAAACATTTCACATCAGAATTCACTGCTAACAGTTTGCAGGCTTCCTGCTGTAGTCTAATGCCATCAATGAGTGATTCATTTTGTGCAGGTTTTGAGGTATGTTTATCTAGTTGTGTAATTTCCAAACTGCCCACGTGCCTTGGGCAGTAATGGGCTGCTTTGGGGTCCACGCACGGCAGGTAGCACAATACGTTCCTGGCCCACAACCTACCTGTTATCCTTGAGATTATGACAGATAATGAACTGCTGGGAAAGAAGCATGAGGAACAGCAATGGAAGGGTGGGCTCTCATGATAAACAAAGGCTACCAGAGACATCAAGAACTGATTCCCTTTCTCCCTCTGATTGCCTAATGGGAAACCTCTGCACGTGTTACGCCCAGCCAAGCTGTCAGTCCATGCTGTTCACATGGGCCCTGGCAAAACAGGTAGCCTTGGGCCATGCATCCAGTCCGAGCCAAGGAGCTTCACCTTGTCAACGTGCTTCCAGCTAAAACGAGTGAGCTGTGCTCTCCTAGCATTGTCTGCAAGGAGTCTGGAGTTTTCCCCACTAAGGGCAACAAACGATGTTATTCCCACCAGAAGAGGACAGAATGATAGTAAACCTTCTGCCTGTCTGATTCATATGAAGGCATTTGAAAGACATTTTGGGTTTTTCCCCCTTTCTTTCTGTTCTGCTTGATCCGAGAGCATGCCTTTGCATTTTGCCACCATGTTTCCTCACTAGGATATTTCCAAGCTGTGATACTTAATTATTTGTGAAGGGAAAAAAATGCCCAATTTGTCTTGCTTCCCTAAAACCAAAACAAATTCTAAACACATCAGTATTCCTCTGAGAGACACTTCACTTTCTGAACGTACACAACGGCATGCATCTCTAAGTGTACACCTGCATATCCCTACAGCTATTCTTAGAATACATCTATATCACCTTTTGTAAGCAGATAGAAGGCCACCATGCCTATCCTAAAACCAGACAAATTCCATTTACCTGTGCAAGAATAACATTAAACCTGCATTATCATAGCCATTGCTGTCCGTGCGAAGGCACTCTCCTAGTTCAGACTTTCTGGCCCCCCTCCTTCAATCTTTCTAGCTGAGTTTAAAAGTTACAGAATTAAATAGCTGCACCTGCTTTGATATTTAGCTAATTAACACTGTCTTCTGGGTGACCTGAGATCACTCGGGTTGCAGCAGCAGCAGCAGTCCTGGGAGTATTTCACCTCGCTTTGAAGCAGCCAAATCTGCAGCCTAGTAATTCTGCCTAAGTAACAATTTCAGACTCTACACTTCAAATGTATTAAAATGAGCAATGTTTTTTTAGAAAACACTATGAAAATATGGCCCCTATGTTGAGCCTTCTGGCAGATGCCTAAACATGCAGGCACCTGAAAAGCTGGGTGAAAGCCTTTGAAAGGCTTTGTCTCTGGTTTCCTAACCTGTTTGGTTTGTCCTCTACCCACAAGAGGTCATCTTGTCAAAGAGCTGCTCTTCACTGGCCCCACCTAGCACAGCGTGGGAGAGAGGTAATACTGACCTCGTGGCTCGGAGATGCGCCGTTCATTCGGCATCCGTGGTCTTGTTCCCCTTTCCCCGCAATCTGCCCACGTCGCTCGGGGAAGCCTGCAGGGAAGCAGTAACAAGGACATTTTTCCACCTTTCCCCGCCAGGCTCAGGAGAAGAGGTCAGACGCACCCAGTCACCCAGATTACTCACACGGGGACCTTGAGAAAGGAGGTAGGCTTTACTTTACCCAGCACGCACGTTAGCTCTGGGGGTCAACGCCTGTAGAAGGTGTACACTCAATAACACTCCTCGCTCCACCTGCCCTGGTGTCAGAGGTGTGTTTTGGCAACCCAGCACATTCAATTACCACAGAATTTAGCAGAATTTGGGCAATGCAATGAACCAACGTAACCTCCCGCCAGTGCATCTCTCTACACAATTTGCTACTGCCCTCCAGCTATTGGCCAAGCTACTGATAACTTCTCGCTTGTCCTCCAGCTCTCATCTGCCCTGGATCCCCAGGTCGCACACATTTGTAGCTTAAAAATGAACAATGCATACCTATGGCAAAAGCCAGCCCATGGCCCATGCAATTATTTGCAGACAACACTCCATCAGGCAAGATTTTGGATACTTTTCCTGTGTGGAATCCCATCTAAACACAAACCTTCTGATTTTCCACAAACCCTTTGAAATCATGCCCCTTCAAGCTTGTGAAAAAGCCTGGACATACGGAAAAGTTCTTCTATCCAACTCATTCAGCAGGAACCCCTACAGCAGAAAGAAGCAGACCAAAGCTCTTGCCCAGAGATTGGGAATTTTCCAGCTCAGGCTTTTGTGGCTCCCACCCATCTGCACTAGTACAATAGCAGGGCCAGGTTTGGCTCCATGGCAAACTCAAATGCAATTGGCAGAAATGGGGAAAGAGATATAATTGTGTTTCTCCGGGGAAAGTGGTGATTAGGAGGGTATTATCTGGGTAGTGGTTATATAAACTGTGGCTGAATGGGCTCTATTTACAATAAGAAAAATTGCCAGAAAGTGATCAGAACATATGCGATCTGATGAAAAGGCTGCACTTGAGCAACATGAAAAGCCAATAATCTGTGAGGAAGTAGCTGTTTGATAGCTAGGAATTTTAAGCAGGGATAGTGCTGGGGGAGGGATTTCAAATCTAATCAGACCTTCAGTTTCATAATTTCTCTGTAGTCCCAAATCTTGTCTGAAATTCGGAGTAAGGAGAGACGGCTGCTGCAGCCCGCGAGCCAGGTTCAGACCTGATTTACACTTTCTGCAAATCCACGGTGTTCACAGTAGCGCATCCCCTGCCCTTTGGTCCGTAACCTTTTCACAGAGGCAAAGTCCTGTCCTCACACATTCGCCATCAAGGAGGTCATACACACCTGAAAGAAGGAATCTGTCCCATTACACCACAGTTTGTCCCACTAAGCCAATGTCAATGGTGACATCTCTGTAATAACTTGTCACAGCCCCGAGACTCAGCCTCTCAGTATCTCTTCCACACTGGCAGCCACAACCCCCTGGATCAGCCCCAGCCAAATCCCTCCTTCACGCCTTGCTGAAAACGACTGTGTGAACGACTACAAGACACACACCTTTGATACCCGCCCGCACGGCGCACATCCCAGCACGGATTCAAGAGCAGCATTTTATTCTTAAGACAACACTTTCTAGAAAGAGGCATAATAATTTTTTGCATTATCTTTGTGAATTTGGAAGCATAGACTAGGATATAAAAAACTTGGTCTACCAGAGGAGCTTAATTCAGCTTCACGGGTTTGAGACCTTTCAGGGAGAATTCCATAGGTATCCTGAACAGCTCAGTGGAGTCAGGCATATACTGAGGTTTCTGCTACTAGATCCTTCACGAACTATAAGCCACCAAACCACCACAGACATGTGTTCCTCATATGGGAGCACAACCTTATCTGCCAAAGAATCAGCTCACTATGAGTTTTTGCCATAATTTGTAATTAACGTAAGAACATGAAGAGAGATTTGTATCTTCCCAAGACAGGCATTTCAGATAAGCAAGATGTGGAAATTTCTTTTTCTCCACAAGATGTGTAATTTTTAGATAGCAAGAATGAGGCAGGATGAATGCCACCGCGGAGCTCTAACCCCTGAGTTCATGAAGGTAGGTGTAAGAAAGTCCGGTGATCTCAAGCCCCTCTATAGGCCCAGGCAGAAAAGTGGGTCTGGCAGAACAGGATTAGTATTAGAATTAGTATTGGAGTAGGATTCCAAAGGCAGACGTTTCAGTCCTTCGTCTCTACAGACCTTCCCTTGTTGTCAGCAGTGCTGAGAACCACAAGACGCAGCACAGCATACTCTGCAGACACAGCTACTGACCTGACATCAGCTCTGTGACTATGGCACTTCCACTTCTGCATCAAGGGTACACACCTTCTGGGGGTTTAGTCTCAATCTCTTCCTGCTCTTAAATTTCAATCTTAAATTTAAGGTCTGACAAACCTCTTCTCTGTAGATGACTAGCCCTAAGTCCTCTTCCCATATCATAAAGGCCACCCGCAATTTTACACACAGCATATGGAGGGAGACAGAGCTGTATTTCTGTGAGCCTCATTCCTTCGGCCTGATTAGCCCTAGATCCTCCAGTGCAGATGTTAACACATATGGCCACCATCCTCATCGCGCTCATGACACAAGCAAGACCAACTTGTTCCTAACTTCAAGCTTTAGAGTACTTACAGACTGACAGACCTAACCCTAATTTCCCTGCCTGTTATTTTCCTTCTCCGTTCAGCTAGACAAACGAACACTGCACTCCCTGAAGAGAGACGCACAAAGATTGTTCATTAGGAAATGCGGACTCTCCTCGTTTGTGAGAAATGCAGACAGTTTTGCTGGACTTCTTTTTTTTATGCATTGTTCTCTCAAAAAAAATCTTCCAGCTGCCCTACAACTACATACGGTTGCACTTACTCGATATGTAGGCAGGCGACCTTTAAGGCAAAGATGGGGTACCAATGAGTCAGTGAAGCGTCTGCTTTCCTCTCAGAGCTGACGGTGAGCAATATCCAGCTCTGCAGCTGGCTGGAGGTCGGTTTTGGTAAGGTGACAGTGAGATGGTCCAGCTTTTCCACCTATTTGTATAGTTTGAAGATCTGATACCAGGCATAAACCACTAGGCATAAAAGAAGTAATTTCTATAAAGCTGCTTGAAATTGTCTTTAATTCATCAGCTTTAAAAATAGTCCCTCTTTTTACAAACACTCTTGCAGCACTGATGCTAAGAGATTTGAGGGCTTTTCTGCTGCATTTGTAAAACCAAGACCATTTTCAAGACCACTTTTTGAAGTTTAATGAGAACTGCAATTTCTTTTCAAAATAAAAAATTAGTCACGTGCAATTTCTAAGATGTTCCCAAAACTAGACAAAAGAAGCCCTCCCAAACAGAACATATCGATCAGCCATTTGACCGCTGCGGAAGTGTTCTGGTAAAAGTCTGCTCAGCATAATTACACCCTACGCAAACTTCCCCACCCGCTCAACCAGAAATTGGACGCTGTTTATCCTGTGTTAGCAAAGAGATGTCTGGCAGCACGGACCACATCTTTAACTGGGTGACTACCTCGTTGGTGCTACTTGTTTCATAGCAAAATACACCAAACACCTACTATGCCGTTCATGAATGCATTACACTCCCATGGCGGCTGGCAGCCATGGCTTACATCCTAAAATACTAGGATATATATATATTCTTGCTTCTTTTCCCAGATGCAAACAATCAAACGAGAGCCAGCTCAGGGAGAGAAGAAGAGAAGCTACAGATCTATTTGATCCTTTCATATCTGAGGAAATAATCCTCTGGGATCTCCACAGAAATTAGTGGTAAGTCTCCTAAGAGGATTCACCAGGCCTCAAGTCAGAAACTTCATCCCTGTCGTGGATATTCACAGATGTATTCTTACAGCACTCTAACAGAACAAGGCACCTGCTTTTTCCTCTTTATCAGGGAGGCACTGAGATAAAAGGCAAGGTCTGAATGGGATTAAGACTCCTAAAATGGCCATTGGTACAAAGTACGATTTACAAAAGCATGCAGCTATGACACTTCCCCTGATCTGCACCTTTACATACCTCATTTCCTGAAAAAATTGGTCCTAGGTGAGTACTGCTCTGAATGCTATCTGCTCTCCACAGCCCTCTTCCCCTTTTAGCTGTCAGAACTGCGGAGGCACCACGGGTAAGGGAGCAGGACGGAGCTGCTGCTCCGCAGGCGTTGCTCACGGCTTGTACCTCAGCACCACATGGATGCAGCAGGGCAAACCAGCGGCCCCCACCAGGCTGCCAGCGCTGCCGCTGGGCACGTGGCCTGCCTGCAGAACGGCTACTACTGGGGATCAGGCACACAAAGTAAAGAACCAGCATGACCCTGGCAACTCAGGCTGGATTTGCAGCATTGCCAGCAAAGGGGCAGGGCAAGAGGGAAGCACAATGGTAAAAAAACAAATCAGTAAAGCCTTTTTGCTTGTAAGCAGAGCACGTTTTTGGTTGTGTGACTGAAAGGCAATAAACTGAGAGGCAAAGACACTAAGCACAAAGGTGTTTTCACAGAGTATCTTCTCAGATTAAACTTAATTTCCCACTAGCTTGTCATTACTTTGATTATAGGACTATTGGTGTATCGTAGCCTGAGATGTAACGCTGCCAACAGGCGAGAACATTGCAACCTCTAACCAAGCAGCATTCCTAGGAAGTGCACCACTATTACTGGCTGGAAGCACTCTAGAAAATGGCTCCGACCTGCAAGATGCCAGTTTGCTAGCAGGCGTAGGAAAGGGAAATTGAACGGTAACTCCACACAAGGAAAACCGCGGTTAAGCTTGGTGGTGTTAGAATGGGACTCAAACCCCCCAAGTTTAAGTCTCGACTTGGCAAGGGACTTGTTGCATGAGGTGGTGTGGGGAGGCTGTCCTGTCCTTTTCACCGCTCCCTGTGTCCACCACAGACACCAAGGGAAACCAGAGGCAGCAGAAGGAGATGCTGTCAGCTCGCTGGTCTGCTACCAGACCTCAGGGGCTGGAGGTGCTCCAAAGAGATCCATGGATAAAGCACGTGCACTTTCCTCACAATCACAAACATCCGCAAATCAGCACTATCAATCTGCTTTGAACAAGCCACAATTGACTTGACGAGGCCAGCACCGTAACAACTGAGAGTACCTGCTGCCAAGCTAGCTACTCGCTATCTGGCTATAAATCTTGACCTGACATATGCAGATGCTATGTTTTCCAGCTTTCTGGCTTTCTATCCTTTGTTTTGTAATCCCAGAATGATTGCAATTAAGGAATACTATCTCATCAAAATGCCTATCAGCACACTAGCTTGTAAACACTCGTAATAAGTACGGCTAATAAAATACAGTTTATTAGCCAACCTTGTACAGTATTTTTACAGCCTTTTCCACTCATCATTGAGAAAAATAAATCCTTCGCAGCTGTGCTGGAGCTGGCATTGCCACCAGCCTCCCTTGGTCTCACCTGTAACGAGGTGAGTAATTAAAGTCCTTATAGGAGCAGCAGGGTTTTTTATTGCCTGCCACAATCCCATCCTCTGTTCTGACTGACTCAGAGAGGAACCGCTACAAATGTTGTTCCCAAAATAGACCAGCAACAAAACTTGCTTTTGCTGTGTTAAATGATAGAAAAATTCAAAATCTCAGCTGCTTGACAGTCCTTGTTTCCTGTCCCAGAATGCCAAGGAAAAATCTGGTGGATCCAAGTCCCTGGTCAGGAGTGTGGGAGAGCCGTCTCTGCACGCTGGAACCAAGTGGGGTGAGGGGAAGCCTTCGCTCCATAAAGTTCTCAGGAATCACTTAGTCTGGAGCGATGGTAGACAAGTGATGATTTGTTTGGGCTTTAAGAGAACTATAAATATTTTGCCTTTGTTTATGCCGTGACCTTGCTTGCCCACCTTGTTTGCCCACCAACTGGGCAAACAAACCACAAAATAGGAACATCGTAAAAAGCCTAAACTTAGTGGCAAAACCATGCATAGTCTCCTCTAGCACAAGATGCTGTTTCGTAGCAAAGCCCTTTTTTCCAGAGGAAGTCAATTATCACGATATACAGAGTTACTTTCCATGAGATAAACGTAAAACCACACGCTCGGCAGTAAACATAAACTTCCCAAGTTTTCCTCCTTCTGTCCTTTTATCTCTTTTTATTACCACATTCAGAAGTATAAATTGGTAATTTATTGAAAAATGAATGGTAACATTTACAGAAGTGGCACTGTTTGCTACCTGTTTTACTGTGAAGAGAGTCTGGTTTCAGGAGCTTCTTTCTTTATACTTTTTAACATAAACAAAAATGATCCTGAAAAGATGATTAAATATATCCCCTCTTTTTTCGCGGGTGGCTTTTTGTGTTTGTTTGGGTTTGGTTTGTTTGTTCTGTTGGGTTTTTTAACAGAAACACTGGAATAAATGCGTGGGAAGGAGTCAGATTTCCTGGTGTGACCGCCGTTCCTCAGCGGGCAGCGGTGTGGCTGGCCAGCACTGCGCCGGCAGGAGGTGTCACAGGCGGGGACTGGCCAGGGCACCCGGGAACCCGCCAGCAAAACACCCCAGCAGCTTCAGTCCGGGGCCCTGGTCCGGAGTAACAACAATCCCTTTGCCCCCAGGTAGGAATTTAGACTATTGACCCGCTTAAGGCAACAAAGTCACCAAAGGGATTACCCCTCACGAGCACCCAAGCTGCTGGGTTACACCTACCCCCAGGTACAGCCCCGGGAACAGCAGATCACTCCTTCGATAATGCTCCCAGTCACTTGCCTAGAGCGAGGTTTGCAGGGAAGGTGAACCACTATTAGTGGCACAATTGGCATATGTGGGGGGAAAAAAAAATCCCTCCTCATGTTATGAGGCAACCCTGCGCTTAGGGGGCACGCGAGACAACCACTGAGCAGCAGCTCCGGGCAGACACACCGGACAAGCTCACCGCCCAGTCTGCCCCACGTGTTTCCCGCGAGAGGAGGGTGACATAAATCACAGCATCCCAGAGGAGGAGCTGAAGGTCGTAATCCCCTCCAGCTGGGATCAAAGTGCTCTGTGGTGCTGCTAATTATAAAATGCTGTAAACACGTATTCTACCATAAAACAGCTTTTCAAGATTCTCTATAAAGCAGAACCTCCTGGTCTTCCTGAGGCTCTCCCTTCCCCAAGCGCCTACAGACAGATTAGCTGCTGAACTGAGCAATTGAGGGCATTCCTTGATGCCATTAGCACATTTTAATGAAACACGTTTTATTAATATTTTCACATATATAAAGTAATTCAGCGGGACTGGAAACTGTCCACATAAATTCTCTGTGACTACGCTACTTCTACAGAGCAAATCACTCCTACCTTCTGCTACGTCCTAGAGCTGAATAGACAGTGATAACTTTCCATGGGATGGATAATTAAATTAAATCTATTCAATTCCAGAAGTTATCACAATTCAGAGGGAGCAAGACTTTGTCTGCTAAACTCTCCCGGTTTGAAACAAAGGGCCTAATACTCTATATAATTTGTATAATGACAACTGTATGAAAATTGCACAGGATTTTTCCATTAAAGCAGCATCCTGCATTGAGAGAAAACATCTCCTTATTATAAATGCATCCTCTGAAGCACTCTAACCCTCTAAAAATACAGCCTAAGAGTGAAGTCACACTGTATTAAGCACTGTAGTATTCTATTTTATGCAGTTCTTATGCAACCCCATTCACCAGATGCCTTACACGGTGCCCCCTAAGGATTCAGGCATCCTTTAAGTCATCCTCTCACCACATGCGAGTAGACTTGGGGGTGGATGTGGGTTAGGTTCTCTGCCTAAATGGATTTTATACAGCTGCCCATTGCTATGGGTTAATATCACAGATGGAAGGCCAAAACCCTCCACTTTGCAAGGTAGGGAAAGGCTGCAGGATTTGTGTTTCAGAGAGTGACCCACAAAAAACATCATGAGGAGATGAGCCCTGCTCTTCAGTTGAGCCCCAGGAGCAGTACTGCTGAGCACGGCCCTTACTCTACAGCTTTTGGAAGCTGTTATGATGGCTTAGAGACAGTTGGACATGAGGCTTGAGACCTTGGCCCGGCCAGGTAGTATCTGAGAGAACTAAGGTGGGATAACAGCAAATTCCTTTTCCAAACACCTGTGGATGCAAATAGTTACTGTGTGGGAATGGAAAACAAACTCAAACCCTGAGCAGTGAAGGAAGGTCATGTAACAGGTGAAGACAAGGGGTTACACCTTGATCCCTTCCTGCTGGCTAGAAAAGCCCTTGGGAAGACTAAAGCGGGTATGATACTGTAAATCCAATGGCCAGGGGGGTTTGCTCAGGCAAAGCCCACCTGGCAAGGGATGCGTATGGGCAGAGAATGAGATGTGGCTGGTCTCCAACAAGGCATACCCTGGCTCTTTAGGAAGTCTGTAGGACTTGCAAGACCCATCCAGTGTCCAAGCTTAATAAAAGTCACAGCTCTAATGGTCGGAAGGTCAGACTCACATCTAGCAAATTGGTGAGAAGAGGGTCTTAAATCATCGTAACAGCAACTAAAGACAACTACCATTATTTCTGGTTACACATGAGTAAATCTGTAATACATCCTCCCCTCTACACAGAATTAATTCTCAGAGTAGTAGCAGAAAACCACTTAATAAAGAATTCATACATGGCCCACAGCCTTAACGCATGAAAAACCTAACCAAGGTGGAAGTGGCTTTCTCCATCCTCTTCTCTGACAAACATAACATTTCTGTTTAAACACTGGGAGAAGCCATTCTGTTTAGTTAATCCTGATGTGTTGAAGAAGATATATTAAATCAACACCTGTCACTTTTTAGCAATTCCTTAGAGTGAACAGCCTTTGCACTGGATTTTCTCTGGCAAGGAAAGTAACAGAAAGGGATTGTGCCAAACGAAGGAATTCTGCAGAAAAGCCACTCCCAATTTAAAGCAGATAATGAGCACCAGAGCTAGTGTGGAAGCAATTAATTCTAATCACTTATGAGACAATAAAATTTAATTATGGGTTCTTTGAAAACTAAAAACCCAGCAATTATTGTTAATAGGCTTTTCTTGATGGCAGATAGTGAACAGAATTTGTTGAGGCTGTTTTTTCTGCAGTTAATTCAAAAAAAAAAATAATCAGCTTTTGGTTAAGGATGCCTAGGCTTACACTAATATACGAAACAGCGCTATTGCGCTAAGTTCAGATCCCACAGGACAGAAATGCAATCTTTGAGGAAACTCTTGGATATGCTTTTATATAATTGGCATTCTCCTCTCTGCTGAGGTCTCAGATCTTTATTATCTGTTCAGGGGTACTTTCATCTCAGAGCAGCTGGATGTCTCCAGCTTCATTTCAGGTACATTCACGCTAGTAAGAGTGGAAATTGCAAGCGGTGGTTTTGCCATGCACTCATTTAGGTGCTGTACGAGAGCTCTCCTTGGGGAGTGAGTGGTGGCAACCAAGAGCACGGCAGAACCCGGTGACTCCTGCTCTGTGCTGATGTGGCCGTGGCCCATATTCACTCTCTCCCTGCACCAGGCGCTGCTGCAATTCCCAACAGAAAATGAAGTACTTCCCCTCCAGTCTAGCAGCATATCTGCACGAGGATGGAGAAGGACCGTCAGTTAAGTTCTTGTATTTCTCCTTTCGATGCTTCATCTGTTTCTCTCCCAGCTAGCTACAGAACATGACCTCTCTCGCACTTGCAATAGCTTCCAGCCCTTTCGAAGTATAGCAACCTCTGAGGCTATCATATCTACCAGAAATGACTTAAAAGCATTTACTAACAAATGTAAGCTAACAAATCTGGAATTTGCCTAGTGACTTAAACGTCCATCTTTCTTCCCCTGTACTTTCTGCCTGTGCCCTTCAGGGCCAGTGCCTGAGTGTCCTTAGGAGTCTCTATTTTCTGTCTGGTTTGCACAGTGTTCAGCTGCTGAACGGCATTACTATACTATCTTACGTGGTAACGTGGGCGCATACCTCCTCCTCGCCACCATTACGGGACTTACCTGTGCCAAGCTCTAACAAACAGCCACGTTTTGCCGTCCATATGAAAACTGCAGAGAGCAGAGACTCCCCACGAGATGCTACTGCTGAGGCACCCCGTGCATGGCTGCCCACATAGCATCTCCCAACGAGATACAAATGACACAGCATTGCCGAGACCTTCATTTCAGGATCAACAGCTCAGGCTAAGTGGCAAAATAGATAAATCCTGGTACTTTTATAGCTGTTGGAAGAGCACTACAAAAGATTTCAATGTTTATTTTAGGCTATACCAAGAACTGAGACCTGCTGGCAGTAAGAACACACTATTTCTTTGCTTCCAGCTGGCCACATCGATGCATTCAAAATTTGACTAAAGGCTCAGGTGTGACCCTCAGCAAAGGTCACATTTTGACTGTTTCACCTCCACCATTCTGCCTCCCATGAATCACAAAAGGCAGCAAACACTTCATTCCATGCCCCATGATGCTTAGTCAGAACATAACCCCACTTTTCTAAGAGTTGTTCCAAGTGCTTCTGTCATAAGGGGATGGATTTTAACGCCTCTCAAAGATGGTGAATAGCAGAGGGCCTTTTGAAGCTATAATGAGGTCTCATTACTACAAGAGATCTTGAAGGACAAGAGCCTGGCACCATTTAGTAATGCTCAGGAAGTCGGAAAAAAGCACAAGATTGTCTAGAGCTGGAAGAGCAAATGTTTCTCCTGAAAAGGCGCCTGATTCTCTATGATGAATATCTTGGGCAATCGTTGACACCAGAGGCTAAAAGCAGTGTAAAATCACCACAGCAACATTATGCTGGCTTTGCACTAGTGTAAGCAACTCTGCGGAGACTGACAAAACCCCATATCCATAGAGGTTAGGGAACTTCTTGCTGTAGGAGTAAAAAATTGACCTTTAATGACAAGAAACTTTCCCTGGGAGAATAAATTCTGCCAGAACTACAAACTCTTGGCACTCCTTTTAGCTCCCTGCAGAACAGCTGCACTTGCTGCTCTTGGATACTGTCTTAGACAATCCAGAGAATTCATCCAAGATTATGGTATTCCCAAAGCACTAGCATTACTCATCTTTTCCCCAAAGTACTTTATCACAAAGCTTGAACATAATTTGCAACAAATGCTTTTGTCTCTCAGTTTCATCTTTACAAACTGCCCTGAATTAAACGAGTTTATCTCAACTGGTATTATCAGTCTGCAGAATTCAATATATTTTAATTATGAGGACGAGTGAGAGTTTAGCCTACCTAGTTAATGACAAAATATCATGTTCTCCATTTAAATAGAACACATTAAAAGGTTCGTATTTAAATTCTCTTCAACATAAGGGTGAAACAAATGTTACAGCGTAACTAGATCATTCCCTATAAATTCTGTTATGTGGTGTTAGACACTGAGATGCAGAAGGAAGAAAACCAGAGGCTTGGGGTACTATTTGGCAGCTGATTGTTGTAGTACAGCAGATTTCAATGTCCTGCAGATGGCTATAGCGGTAGCATTCATATGCTTCATATGGCATGGCAGCACCTCCTGTCCTTGCAGAGACAACAGCAGCATTAATTACGTCTGCTGAAAGCTTCCCAATGTCCAGGACCGCTCTGACTACGATTTGGTGTCATAAATACTACAAACAGACGGAGCCAGAGGTGCTCGTTCCTTTTACCACCTCCTGTTGGTTGTTGCGTGAGCCCACCCTCCTGCTCGTGGTTGTTGGCCTCTGACTGGGCTACAGGCAGCAGGGGGTGTGCATGGCACACACGCTGCGGTGCGGGTTTTCATACAGTGCTAACTTCCAACTCCTTCCCTGCTGTTATGGGTCACTTTATGATAAAGATATAGAGGCGCTAAGCTCCCAGCCAGACTCCTAGATGCCTGTGATGCAAGCACAGAGAACCAAAGCACAACTAGGCTTTTAAAGCTCGGGAGTGCAAAACATACTTAGTATGTGGGGGCAGGAAAACAAGATGCCTTACAGGCTGGTGGCAACATCTGGTCCAGGAAAACCCCGCAACCTGCAAGCCAAGCAAGGCTTATTTCTCTGCCCACTGCCAAGAGCTCCTGCAGATCATGGAATCTTTCCTACTTGGCCGCTTCCCACGACTTTCAGAAACCTGATTTTGACTCCTTTGAGTGGTCTCAGAGCAAAGAGGTTTTTTACTTTTTTTCACTTATATAAAGCCTATGCTTTCATCTCACTGTGTTTTAAGACCTCTACCAGGAAAGCAGAAAGTGGTAGCGATAAGTTGTCTTCACTCTCTTCCATTCTTTTCTTCCCCCTGCAGGGGGCTGCCTGAGCTATCTCCACGTGATTTAAATGGTGCTAACTGCAGAAGAGTAAATCCAGAAGCGTGATCGACTGGATAAAGAGCCTGACCTCAATATTCAGCACTGCCTCCTGGGAAATCAAGCCTCTAGAGCTTCCCAGCACTTGGCACACTTGGAGAGCTATGGCTCCAGAGAGCGGCTCAATAGACTGATTACTGAGAAAAAACCCACCTCTGTTACTAAAAGTTAGGTCCCTTCATATTTCATCATGGCTCTTGCCACCTTTCCTCGTGCTTAGCTCAAAAGCTGTGCTTTGTACTGTCTCTTACACCTTCATGTGTCTCTTTATCAACCATCTCTTAGAGACAGTAAAAAATAACATGATTTGACTGCTTGTAGATTAGCGAGTTTCTTGCTCTGAACAGCATCCTCTTTCATCTGTCATTGTCATCCTCCCAAGATTAATAAGAAAAAGAGCTCGGTACAAAGGATGCTAATTGTAATTTTGTTTGGTTTTTTTTAGACCTGCATTGATCCCAACAGCTGTAGATACCGAAAGATCTTTTCCTATAGCGTCCACATCTTCATTACACAAAAGAAAAAAAAAAGTGTATCGAGAAACAAATTCAGCCAGCATTCAGTGTTTGCACAAGGTAAGCTAGGGGATGATTTCTTGGCTCCTTCTGACCATGATAGGACTTAGAGTTTCACCTTGCATCAGTCATAGCAAAAAGAACTTCTTTTCTTCAACAGGGAAGGGGAGGAGACACCAAAAGGAGACGGAGGAAAAGACAGCTCAGGGGACAGTGTATATATATATTTATATATAGATAGGTCTGACAAAGTGGGGAAGGACATTGGTGTCAACTGCTTCAGAGGAGTGGGGAAGGGACCAGTGCGTAGCACTAGCAGCAAAACATTAACACTACTTCATAATTACAGAGTACTCAGCATCTATTCAGCCCTGGTGTGTTTTTCTACTAAATTCCACTCCAGTTCTATGAGAGCCTGTGGACACCAAAGAAGCTGTGGTTTAAGGACCTGCAGCTGCTGCAGTGGGTAACCCCAGGAATGTATAGATACCCGTACACCCGCACTGTTAGCTAACTGGCAGGAGCACTGGTTAAGTTGAATTAAAAGCAGTAAAGGCTTTCCCATTTTCCAAAACTGGTAGTCCCTTCTTTAAAGTTCCCATCTCTTCGCTGTTTCTTAGCCCGCTGCTCTGTCACCTGGCTCTTCAACTACACTTCCCACATCCCTCCTGGGGGCTCAGGTCTTCTTCTTTCTCTTGTGCAGCCGAAAAGAAAGAGCACTTGCTTTGTCCTGCTGCTCTTTTCCCACCATCTCCTCACCTCTGAGGCACGCAGCAGCTCCGCATTAAATGATGCGCTCACTGTCAAACGTGAGAATGATGGTTTCCTAAGACAAGTGTTCATCAAAGCTTTAAATAAAAAAAAAACAAAAAACAAAAAAATCTTAAAAAAAGGAATGGCAGAATCTAGGCCACGCAGAATTTAAGAAGGAGTAGCTGTCACAATCCAGGGCATTTATTTCATTTTCAGCTCGTAAGAGAAGTGAAAAAATAGAAGAGGAAGAACAAGAGAATGCAGATGTTTTAAGATGTCGCTTTGTTCACTACTAGAGGTAAAAGCAGAGTGGGAGGATGTGAGATGACACCAGCTGTTAATGGGATTTTTGCCACTGAAAAAAAAAGTGCAGGATGCGTTTAGAGTGCTGCTTCATTAACCACCATTAGTCAGCCATTTCACAAATGAATGGGTGAACACTTGATGGCTTCAGGCTCTTCTGGAGTTTTGGCTGGGTGTTTTTTTTGTTCGTGGTTTTTTTGTTTGTTTGGGTTTTTTTAATAATATCTCTACTCTGAAAGTGCAAAACTCTTCCTATGCACAGCAGGCATGGTTCTATTAATCACAAAAGTTAGCACTGAAGAAATGCCCATGACAAGAGCCCTTGGGATGCCAACCAGATCAGAAACAAAAGTCCACACCTGGTTCAAAATTTGGTCTTGGCACTTAGAACCAATTGTTCAGAGTGTCCCATGGTACCCAAAGACGTCACAGCCTCCGCTCACTCCTTTGCACTTTTCAACAACAACTCTCATCAAATTTTACATCCTTCCTGAAATGTTTTAGCATTAATTTCAAAACCCCTGGGCTATCTATCTGCCCTTATTCTCTCTCTCTCCACTTGAAGCTCCTTTGGACCCCAGGGAACTTGAGAGCAAATGCAAGCAGCAGCCCAGGCTTGCTCATCTCAAGACAGCCCAAAGTGCACTACTTTCAGTGTTAAAAGCTTCAGAAAAAGCCCTGCTGGGTGGTACCCCGCTGCACCACCGTGTATCTAGCACTAGCTGGCAGCAGTATTTCTTGGCAGAGCCTGCAGGTATTGGGGGATACATACGACGTGGGTAGCTACAAGCTGGCAGTGCCCTGGCTCCGTCATCTCAGGCAGAGTGTGGCTGGAGGAAAATCCCCCAGTTTAGCTTACTCTCACCAGTATCAGAGAAATCGTCCAACTTCAAATCTTCCCGAATCCAGGGTGTGGTATGTACATGCTGCAACATGGGGGAAAAAAGACAAACACATGCTGTTCCTTAGCCGGTACACCCTCAGAGGCAGGCACTGTAGATGCTGCAGGATGCAGGGCCATTGGCCATAGAGCTGCTGAAGTCTTTTGCCATGCAGACAGCAAGTGATAACATGCACCATGTGGCACAGTGGACAGCATTTGCAGGCGCTGCAAGAGTTGAAAAAGCAGCAGAGAAAGCTTGAGCGAAAGCGAAGAGGTCACTTAACTGGGAAGGGTAAAGCACCGCAACACTTCCACCTCATTTTGAAAGGGTTCAATTTTAATGCCCACAATCACGGCACAAAACATTGGACAGCAACACACAGGAGTCTTCAGGGAGTTCTCCACTTTTGAAGCCAGACACGAAGCTGAGAGACAGCCTTTATGATACAGGGACAGCCGCCTGAATTCAGAATGCTGAACCAGAATTTAAAAAACAGTAGTAGCCCGAAGGACTGAGCAGAACTTGGAAGCAATTCCAGGACACACACATACAGACTTCCTCTCCCATCAACGCTACAGGCTGAAGACGACAATTCTTGGCTAGGGTTAAAAACCAAACAAAGAGTAGCTGCATCATGCCTGTCAGCTGTTGCAGGGAATCATGGGGAATTCATTTTCATCTGTCTTTACAGAGCTCCTGTCACACTCATCACCGTGGCAGGCATCCATGGTACCACTGGGTGGGTCAAGCAGGAGGATGTTTAATTGTTACATCAAGTCATAAAATCCTCAATAATCATCAATGGAAAGAGAAAGCTACATGTCTTTCTATGGGAGTTTGGGGCCGGATCTAGTAGTCCAGCATGAGAATAGCTGGGATTATGGACCCAAGGAAGGCATTTCTAAGGAGGAACAGGTTTGGTTATGAAAAGAAGGAACAACCCCCAGGTAGGATCACTTGAATCTCATTCATTTCCTCTGCTACGGTGATGTCTGGATCTACCCATCTAGTAACTAACTAATATCTGATCCTATGTGGAAATGGAGAGGCGGGGGAAGAGGACAGCTTTGCAATGAGCCATCAAAAGCATTGGCTAGGAATCAGTTTGTGTGATTTGGAAAAACAATCAGTGCAGATGCTATAAAATGCATGGAAAGATGTTTAGGTGGATGATCTGAGAGGCCCTCTCTTTTGTGATGCCAGAAGCAGTAAGACTGCAGGTTGGAGATAATTCTTCTACGCAGTGTTTCCATTGTCAAACTCTCTGTAGTGGAAGAGACTCCTGGAGTCCAATTTCCCAGAGTATTTGATGGCTTCAGCAAAAAGCTTTGTCACCTGTCAATATAAAGCAGAGGAGGACTGAGCATTGCAAAGCCTTCTGCATAAGGCTGAGTAAAAGAGCAGGCTCCACGCTTCGACACTGTCACCCCGGAACTACCCTTTGCAGGTCCAGTCCTTGAGTCCATCCAAATCAACACAAGTTTGAAGGTGACTGTGCAGGGGTGTTGGCTCCAGGCCCTCTCAGCCCTCTGGAGCCTGCCTGTCCACCTGGAGAGATGTAGAGGTGCTGGGCTGCTTTGGCAGGACAGCTCTGTCCCATAAGAGACTGTTTTTACCCAAGCCTTTAACAGAACATGGTGTTGTTTTCCCCTCTCAAAATCAGAGATTAAAACTCTGCTATCAAAAGGGTTCAATGAAATGCATCAAGCGGGTGTGGTAATAAATTTTGGATGGGAACCCCTGTTCTGGTTGTCAGTGTGTGTTTTGCTAGTAGGCAAAGGATGGGTCTTCAATTTCCCATTCCTGCTAATCACGTTTGGCATTATCCTGTCTCTGAACCTGCAGCTTGGCATTCTCTCTGCTCTCCACTCACTCCAATCACAGCAGAAGACTCTGCACAGCTGGACCCCGGTTCAAGTCACTGGGTTCCATGCCAGTGCCCACCAAAATCAATGGGCATTTGGCTGCTGTGCTTAATGAGAGGCAGATGAGGCTCTTTTGTGACAGTTAAAGCCCCTTGCAAAGGAAGTCAAGGTGCTGCTGGCAGCAGGAGTCCCACTTTGCATTACCAAATATCTCTTCCCCTATCAGTATGGGAAAGGGGTTTGTCAGGAGCCACAAACACACAATGACTGGCAGTTGGGGACTACAAGAGGACAGGCAGCAACTCCACTTGGGCGGCACTTTCGAACTGGATTGCCCCAGGGATCATTCGAGAAAGCCCAGCTACTTCCTGCTGTGAGGTTTAAGGACCATACTGGAAAAACATCCCACTAAAAAACTGTTCCCATGCACAATTTAAACACCTTACAGGCAATCCTATGCAAGAAGTTTGCGCTGAAGTGAAAATAATACAGCAACAACTTCAGCTGCAGTACAGGACTCAAGATTTTCTTTTTTGTTGTTGTGTTACTCTGAGCAATGTTATTTTGTACAGTAGCAAAAAGAAAACACATTCAAACAATTGCGTTGCCGTGATTTTCAGGCACATTGTTATTTGTCAGAGATAATGAGGGTCCAAACAGACTGGAATCTAAGGTCACAAGTGCTTGAAAGCTCTGAAGGCTTTTATGACTAAGAGGAGAAAGAACAACATGGGAAGTACCTGGAAGTTAGTGAGCAGAGCAATCCCGCTGTCAATAGCCATCCTCCGGATCACATAATTATCATGGACAAACTTGGTGTTGCTGTTCGGCAGGTTAATCACCAGATCTATTTTTCCATCCTTCACCAGGCTGAAGAGACAATGCCCAAGACAGTATCACAGTGTGTCCTGCTTAATGAAAATCTATGATGAATAGCACAGGCGTGCAGGCAAACAACACTGAAGAGTTTCATCTGAGGTTAGTCCTACATCCCAAGAAAGGACAGTTGAGGGGCTAAGGCACTAAGCTGCAACTCGGGAATTTGGGCTTCATTTCTGTTCTATTCAGTGATGCAAAGCAACATTCAGCCTTCATACGGCTCAGCACTCTGTTAAAGGCGTGACTGACTGTCATTAAAGGCTAAACATTCAGATCCCATGTATCCTTGCGTGAAAACGTAACATGGAGCAATACATCCAAGCCATATTAAATAGGTCTGTTCAACGAGATGTTCATTAATTAAGGTGAAACCTCCCTGCTGTGGCAATTCCAGACAGAATCAGATAAAACAAAACTTTTGGATTGAATCTCATTAAATGACTATCATTGATCTCAACAGGACCAGCAATTTGCCCTGGCTGCCAACACAAATCTGACAGGGTGAGTACTGCTCTTACCTCCCGACCCGGGGGAGGCTCGGGCTCTGGTTTTCCTGGGACGGCCATGCCACGGGATTTGCTGGGATACCGTTAGCATTGAGCCAGTCTGAGGTTGCTTCTGTGGCATAAAGCTGTTAAGGAACAAAAAAAGGTTACTTACTGCATACTTCATTAATACCAAAGTTTTTAATTTCATCCATGTGGGTCTGGCCCAACGCACAGTCTGGTTGTCACAGCTGATTTTGGAGGGCGCTTTTCACCAGGAGGGTATCTCTCCGCACAGAGACACGCAGAGAGTGGCGTGACTTTCCCAGCTTTCTGTTATCTGTGATTTGCCACGGATGATAGTCAACGAATGGTAGTAACACATCCAGAAGCAGTTAAGTGGCTTAGGAAAACCTAAATCCCTCTGACTTTCATTAGTTCAATAATGGGTTTTGGGGGGTTTTTTTTGCCTTTTTTTTTTTTGCCTGGCACTAAGTTTTGAAAGGCAGATGCCTTTCAAAATGCCACTGAGAAAAATAGTACTTAAATACTTAATACTAAAAAGCTCTCACCAGTCTTCTGTGCCTGTGCTGTTAGTTACCTTTCAGTAGGGATACGGATGCACAATGATGCAGGAGAGCTACAGGAGGGATGTAAACACCACAAATTTCATGTGTCTGCAGCTCGTGAATATCACTGAAGATGAAACAGTGTGAAGACCTTCTCCATAGAAACGGCTTCCCCTTCCTCCCCTCCTGTCGTACATGGCATCCTGCCGGCATTTTTGCTTCTTGGAGGTCTTCGAGGAGTTTATAATGTGACATCCCGGCTGCAGGCTGATAGCAGAGCCAGGGCTGTCCTTCCCCTCATGACAGTCCCATATGTTCAATTAAACAATCAGGAAAACTTTTAGTTGGGTGATACCTGCTGACTTTACAGATTACTCAACTAAAAATCCCTGATGTACTTTGAAAATGTCCTTTTTTCTCTACCTCCAAATAAACTCCAACGTTCTCCATTCCTGTAGCAGGCCGAGTATGTTTCCGATTTTGAAAACTCTCTAGCTTTAAATAACTGAAACCACCTACCTTAAAACCTTCCTCATGCAGCAGTTCTGCTACACTAAGGAATCCGGGGCGGAAGGACTTCTGAAAAAGGAAATTTATTAGATACAGCATCAAAGCTAGGATTTAGAAATGGTGATTTTGTTGCGCAACACGAAGCCTCTCCAGACTGTGCTGAGGCAAATAAACCTTTCTGTGCCGAGAGCGTGTGTGTGCGTGCAGAAATGCCTGGATGTGCCTGTACAGTGCCATTCCAGGAAAACTGTTTGGCTCCTGAAGCCCAAGTCTCTCCCAGCTAAGACATGTTTTGTTACAACACCAGGGTTAAGTGTTCTTATACTAAGCCTGACTGCAACTACAGAAGATTTACTACTGCGTATTAAATATCTGGGCAACTGCCTTCTCAAATACACCAACTAGAGTCTCCTCTGCTCTTAATTAAATATTTTTTCAATCATTGCTCAAACATTTGGCCTTCTCTTCTGGCAGATAACACATACAGACAGGCTTTGGGCTGCCTTTGGATGCTCTGTTTGCAAATTCACGTGAACAAGAGCCTGTGTGTGTTCATTTCTAACTCGCACGGGCATATGGAAGTGGAAAGCACAAAACCACTCAGGAGCCTGGGACACCCTATTCCCTCAATGCCCAGGTACTTAGGGCACCTTCGAAAGACTCTCTCATAATGCATACCCAGATCCAACACGGTTTAGAACTAAAGATAATATGACCTCCTGTAGACATCTGCACTTGAACAAGCCATTTTAGAGTAACAGCTGAGTAAAAATTTGATACCAGCATAATTTTCTTTGGGATGTTGAAGGTACAGCAATGCAAAGACCAGATGCAACACGCGCCCTTCTCACCTCCGAGGCGGGCCAAACCTTGCTTTTAACCTCAGCCTGCTCTGGCCATTTGCAAGTAAGATTATTGCAAGCTCCCTTGTTGCTGCTGGAGCTACTGATAGCTTAACCTTTATGAGTGAGAGCGCAACATTCTGAAGGGTGAACAATTTCCTCTGAGGAAAAGGAGTCAACAGGGTTTTTCTCCAGCACTCAGAAAGAACCTCATTCTAAAAGCCATCTCGTTTCGTACACTAACTGGAAAATATAAATATACAACGTGACAGCATTGGCAGCTTCCCAGTCTGAGAGAACGGTTCTGCCTTCTGGTCAGGGGGGCTGGCTTTCACAACAGTATTATAAACTTCTATCAAACATGTACTGAACACTTGTGACACATAAAACAGCCTCTCCATGAAAAGAAATTACAGCTGTCAGCTTGCATCGGAGCAGCCTCAGATTTACAAGCTGGCTGAAAGAACCTGTGTAAGAAACCATTAGTTACTAAAGGTGAAAAGTACAAGCAGATTTATTTACTGGAAGGTATTTATTGTAGGAGAATTGTACTCTTTTTCCTTTATTGGAAAAGTTCTGTTTCTTATAACCTCTCTCTCATGCTTGCTAGCATGCCTCACTATTTGTAAAGGGCCACATCCTCAGTTAATTCAGTACAGCTAGACCCGCTCTTACTAAAACCAGCTCAAAACGAAGCCATGTCATCTCCTGTGATAATCTTGAATTTTGTACCCCAATCCACTGCGGCGCACACAAAAAATCTGGTATGTAAGGAACCGAGGCAGAAGGTTACCTTGAAAAACAGACTTGGAGTGCTGGGATTTAAAAATAAAATACTCCATCAATGCTTTCCGCATCTCGTGGTCACCAGCACAGATGTAAGACAGATGCACTCCATCCCAGAGATATCACTGAATAGTCCAATCAGGAAAGAAAATAAAACAAGCTTTTCAACTCCTTTTGCTTAAAATATCAATTATTTAGTGGCAGGCTCAGGGTTTCAGCATCATAGATTTCTCCAAATGGTGAAAAGAAAAGAGGTCAGATTATCAGCTTGCATAAACCGGCAGAGGTTCATTTGTCTAGCAAGGGAGCTGCGCTCCATTTACCCTGGGAGCATCGGGCCTTCAAAACCCTGGGGACCCTCGACCTGGGCAATGTCAGCGTGCTCACAGCTGAAGGACGACCCAGAGAGCCTGTGGTCCCGGCTGGCTGCCAGCCTGCCTCGTGCGATCCCGCAGGTGGGAAGGAGTGCTCGCTTCTTTGACCTTGAGGAGGATTACTTTGCTCGCAACATTTCTGGGTGGCCCCAGTAGGTTTGCCACTGGAACGGTGACCTCTAAGTACACCAAGGTGGAAGCCCCTCAGCCGCGCTGCGTTCATTACCTGGGCGTACTGGCACCTGTTTGGACCGCAGATCGCAGCACAGCCATTTGACTCCTGATTTGCAAACTAATCCAGAGTGAAATGTTTGCAAGGAAACTAAGATCTCCCGCTCTGCTGTTGCTAACTACATCTATTTGACTTCCACCTTCAGGAAGGCAGCCTCCTCTCACCCCAACATAATTATTAGCAATGGCATAAAGGTGCAGTGTACCAAATAACCTAAATATGTTGAGCCTAGATACTTTAGAGGAAAGCAGAACTCACGACCATTCGGCTTCTTATTTCTCTCTCTGCAAGAGCCAAAAGTCCAGCCTAAAAATCAGAGTGAGCCGCCAGTCATGCAGCAATGAAGCCTTTGGAAGTGGGGTACGTTTTGAGTTCACCATCCACTGCAGACGAAACATAGCACCTTCCTCAGAGACAACCACGTGGGCTGGTGTACCTGTGCGAGAGCCAGCCCCGAGTGCACCGAACAGCTTGCAGAAACCATCCTGATGGTTAAAAGCCAGGGGCCCCTGCCCAGGGAGGGACCTCCACCCTGTCACCCCCTCACAGCACCGACATTTAAACATTAGGTGATCGTGGAGAGGGGCGACCTGGTGTCTGTCCTTCTGATCCTGTATCTCCCCGCTGAGGACACACCGACGACGTTTGAGGTAGATGACCTCATGTGTGTGATTAAAAGGAGACGGATGCTGCGGGTGGTGAGAGCCCGCTCCCACCTCGGCCCGCAGCGAGGGCTCCCCTGCCCTCGGCCTGGACGCCCGGGGAGGCCGCTCCGGGCCCAGGCGCCAGCCCCAGGGCGGCACTGCACATCCCCGTCTCACCAGGCTCCGTCTCCCCTCCGTTCCCAAACGGACCCCTGAAGGGCAGGCAGGTGACAAACTCCAGCGTGGTGAGGGAGCAGCACGTGGTTCTCAGCGTTAACTTTACACTTCTTGTTTTGGAGCCTCATTATATAGGAAATACGCTAAGATGAAGAGAGACCTTCAAGCGATTGATCCGTTGTTCTCAGGTCTCTTTTGCAAGAAGATGAACTGTAAACCATTCATTAAAATGGACAGAATCTTGTTACTTTTAAAAGTTTGGGGGGGGGTTGAGGGGGTGAGCTTTTGGGGTTGTTTTGGTTTGGGGTTTTTTTTTTTCTCCTTTTTTTTTTTTCTTAAGACCTTTGTACAAAGAACATTTGGCTCAGTTTAACAGATACTGACAGAGAACCTCCATAAATGCTTTCTACAGCTAAAATTACTCTTTGCTGCCAGTTCCCTTTTAGTTGCTACCAGGAAAATAGACTTACATTTTAAACTCTGGGGTCCCTCCTTTTTTCTTCTCCTGACTTTTCTTTTCCCCTTTTTAAAACGCTGTTTTAAAACGTGCAGCGATTAGATATACAGTAGACATACAGTACCAACTGCCCAAAGTTTCACACTGAACTTTTAAACTTTATCTAGGTAGCAAGCAAGGACTTTTCTGTGAATTTGAGGTAACTTAGAGCAACAGCTTTAATCCAGAGATGTGTGTATATATGTGTATATTTAAGGACTAAGCGGTAACCTGTGGTAGCAGAAGTCATGTTCCTTTCTGGCCACTTTTCACACACTTCCTTCACATCCTCTGCTGGCACAGACCGCCCAACACATCTTTCCCACCCTAGCTGTCTGACAGGAAAATTCATTTATTCTATTTTTTTTGTTTTATGGGCTTTATGCAATCATGTAGGGCATAAGTTTATTACAAGCACAATGGGAAAACGGCACGAGGCAATCAGTTGTCTTTATGGGGCTCAAGAATGTTCTAGGTGCAGTTGAAATGTCTGATTTTTTTTTTTTGAGGGACATCATACACACATCTCAAAGTTTACAAGTGTATCTGACTTCAGCAGCTCCTGCAGTTGGTAATTGTCCTGAGATAAAGAAACAACTCTTTTTGCTTTTCTGCCTAGCTACCTTTTCGTCCTGAAACGCACATCCTCCCTACTGATACAGAACTGTGAATGGTTCCTAAGGCAAACCCACCCTCACATAAAGGCCGGTTGCAGAAACCATTGCACTGGAGGACATTCCCATAATGACACCATTTAAACTTTCTGTCACATATAGCAACTTCGAGGGATGCTGACAGCAAGAGATGAAACCCTAAAGTGCCAGCTCTGGTCTGGAATCACTAGACCTGCAGAATATGTGTCTGAGAGGCAGACCCTAATAGGAGCAAGCTCTGGCAAGATACAGAAACCAGAAACATTACTAGTGTTGGTTCTTCCTTTCTGAGCTACTTCCTCCTAGCTGATAGGAGCTGCATGGTAGGCAACAATACTAGCTGTGCACCATCATCAAACCGGGAAAGGAATAACGGCAGCCATGCCAGCAGGCTGCAGGGTGAAGACTGTTGTCCTTTAATCCCTCACCCCATTGCACTCAAGTATATTCCCATCGTGACTCGGATGAGGAGAGGAACATGACAGTGCCATACCTGGTGGAGGCCTGACAGTGTTATACCAATAACTACGCCACAACACCCTAACATCATCATGTTTTCTACACTGTTGGATGACGCTACAGCTCTGCCTGGAATGAAACATATGCCTCTATGGGGAAAGCTTAGCAGGTCCAGCTTTGCAGTACGGAAACTGTCTCACTCTTTTGGCAGGAGTGGAGGGGAACCGGTTTCAAAAGGGCAAGAGTCAATGTACAGGTGAAGGGAGTTTATATGTCAGGATTGGAAAGTAGCATCCCTAGGGCTCCCACCTGGGAGGGAGCAAGAAGCAGGCTCTGAGCTCTAACTGGGACGTCTCTCTGATCTCATCGTCTACGGGCTTTGTTCCCCGCAGGAAAGTGGCTTCTAACTCTCTGATCCCAAGGCTTCTGTTTGCAGCAATCCCTGGGGTTTGGATCCCAGCAAACTTCTGCAGCTCCCAGTAGAAACCATCAGGAGCCAGAGGGGAAAAAACCCAGGCCAGCCCCAGGGAATCCAGTAAGGGTCTCCCTGTGGTGTTTGTTCCCCGCTATCTTACTGTGCTTCAAGCTGGATTGCACAGAAACACATTTAAGCCATAAAGGCACATGAATGAAAACATGGCAACGGTTACCGAGTTCCTCTGTGTCAGTCCTTTCTCAGCTTCGATTTTTAGGACTCACCTGGATTCCAATCAAAATTCCTTCCTTAGGAAATGTAAACCCCGTGGCAAGCACAGCCTTCTGGAATGCGGAGTACACATCCTCCCCGAAGCATGCGACCTGGGAAAAGGCATCAAGAAGGTGGCATGAGGGGAAAAATGAAAACCAACCCAAAAACATTGCTTTAAAAAGAAACGCGAATGACGTATTTAAATAGGCTCTTTTGACTTCTTCCCGCAGAATCAGACTGCTTTTGCATGGAGTCTGCAGGGGGGGCAGGGGGGAATAAATCAGAAAATCACTGCAGACAAATCTCATAATTTTAGTCAAGCAATAACGAAGGAATAAGCAACGCTTTAGTTTCAAACAGCACACCAAAGAGTAATAAGAATTGATTCTGCTGAGTTATGGGAACGCTGTATACAGCCTCTGCTCCAATGTTTGTGAGTGCACTGCAAATTCTTTAAAATTACCTAATGCTAAATACCAGGGAGTGTTCTGCGCACAGGCAGGTTTCTCTGTGCACATGCTGCAAACTTGGGTGAGACAGCGCTTGTGCTGTCACGCACTTCTGGCAGTTCTTGGCATTATAAACCACGGTAAAGGTGCATTTCCATTAAAAGTCCACAGATGTACGAAATTCAAGTAAAACATTCTTAGGAAAACAACAAAGCAATCATGACAATTCATAATAATTTATTTTATATAAACAAAAACTTGATAAAGAAATCAATAAAAATCATTTAGCAATTCTCCATCGTTCAGAACTGCCTGTGGAGCTCGGCTGCTGTCATACGGTAATGATCTTCTGAAAGAACTAAACCATGTTTCTTACCAAAATTTGGAATTCTGATGACAAGAGGAGGAATGCATGTGCTTTTGTGAAAGTTAAAAGAGAAAAAAACCCAAAACCCTCACTTTTTCCGGCCAACTCCACACTTGGTGAAAAACAGTCAGAAGCAGAAACTGCCACAGTTTTTCCTCTTTGAGATAACAAATCTACACACATATACAGATGCGATGAAGGGGCTGATTGAGAATTGCTCTCCCATTTTCCTCTTATGGTCCTTCCCCTCACAGAGCAAGCCCTCACACTCATGGTCTCACTGTTACCATGGTGAGCAGAAACCAGCATTTCATGTAAGAAGAAGAACAAACGATGATTTTCCAGATCTTCTGCAGTAAAAAAAGAACAACCAAACAAACAAAAATCCCGCAAGGGCAGGGATAAAAAAAAAATCATGACAACTAGTATCCCAGCTTTTCTCTAAAAACTCATCCTTGAGTGTTCAGTGTGTTCCACAGTGTATCCGGCTGAGGGGGTTTCGTCTGTCCTGGACTTTCTACGGGCAGTGCACAGCCCCTGCCTTGTAGGCTTGGACCAGGGGTTTCCAGCCTGCCAGGAGAGGTTTAGCGCTACGGCATGGTCTAAACAGCCCCAGCACTCAAAGAGACCCCCAGCACTATGTCTTCTACTATTGTGGGAACCACGGCTCCCAGTTAAATACATCTCTTCCAGAGAGATGTGACAAATTCAAGCCCAAATCAAGCCGTGTGTGGGAAAAATGTCCTGGAGGAATAATTGAGCATTTTACCCAAAGCAAGTTATTATCCTTACTTCACTCATAAGGAAGACTTCCATAACTGTCACAGTTTATGGCATTTGTGAATATGGATCTTTCCAACTCGTAAAAGTTAATAACCCCTCCTTTATGACCAAGGTAATCTCTAACTCCATATAAAGCTCAGAAAAATAATTCTTGCCCTTAGTTACATTTTCATCCTTTTTTTTGGGGGGGGAGGTGGGGTGGGTTGGGGAGTGGAGGGTGGTGTCTGTGTAGTCAATTTTGTTCTGAAAGTAAGGAAGTCACAGAAGTCACTTGGCATTTTTCTGCCCATTAACTACACTGAAAAGAAATCTTCTGCAATACTGATTTCCCACACATTAAGAAGAGCAAAATAAAGCAATTCTGGAGAGATGTAGCAGGCCTAAGGCTGTTCTTACCTTGTATCTGGGTACAGCGCTTTGTCATACTAAAATGATAAGTCTGTGCTAATGAAAACAGCTCAAGTAGACATACCCAAGCTGATATCAAACGGAGCAGCCCAGGCTCTGACACCTGCCTAGCTGTGGTAGAGCGGAGTTAAGCCTAACCCACTTGCCTCAGTATTTAATCACCTCCCAAATGCGCTTTCTAGCCCAGAATAAGTTTCTTGCTATCGCAACTCTTTCTAGAGTAACAGGGTATATTTACAGAAGCGATTGACAGCTCAGCAATAACTCCTAAACAAACCTCTTCGTGCTTGGTGATTTAATATCTCTTCAAGTGCCGTAGATGGAAACCTCTACCCCTTGAGGGGCGAGGGCTCCCATCAGTGCTGAGCCTCCGCAGGAAGAGGAAGAGCTTTGTGCCTTTACAGCGCGCCACGCGCACGCCAGAGAGACATCGCAGAAGCACCTCACAGCCCCGCTGTAGAAGAGTAGGTAAAGCAGCCCAGTCTCCCCCGCATCCTACCAACAGTCAATGCTGCAGCCATCACATTTTATTCACTCTTTCTCGCCTTTTGCGCCTTGGGACCTGCCTTGATGGTTACCAGGCAACAACCAAAATATCAGCACACATGTTTGTTGCCTTTAAATAACTAGCACGTTCCAAGACCAAACGCTCATGACCTGGAGTCTCGATATTGCTATTCTGGCATGTGTCGATGAGGGGTTCTGAAAGCTGTAAGCACTTGTCTGTCTAGAAGCAGGTGACTCATAAAACGGACTGATGCACCGAGAACCTCCCAGAACCCCACAGCTCTCAGATGAACTCATTTCAGGCTGTCACACCGACCAGGTCCAACTCAGGGAGCTGACATGCAGGTAAAGAGGGACATCCAGTGGCTGAATAAACTGGGTTTTCCAGGACTATGTGTTTTTACAGCTAAGAAAGATGTTTTCAATTTTCTGAAGAAGCTACAGATGCCATCATGATTCAGGCAGTATTAAGATCACTTTCAAAGATTCATGATGTTTAAAGGCAACTTGGTTTAAAAAAAACAGCAAATCTAAAAGATACCTCCCCAGTAGAGGCCATTTCACATCGGAGAACAGGGTCTGCATCTCTCAGCCGGGACCAAGAAAACATCGGGGCCTGGTGAAAGAACAAAGGGGGAGGGAGAGAGAGAATGAAAATTTAATGGATCATTTAAAAAAACCAAACATCCAGCTACATTTGGAAGTGACAGAAAGAGACAAAAAGAATTAAGGGTGATAAGCAAAGGAGTACTTGGCAAATGAGTTCCCCCAGCATCTTGATGACGGACTGGAACAAATAAACATGTATTTCCCCAATAAATCAACTTTCCAACTCTCGCAGTCTTGCTCACATTCTGATGGCAGATTTCTGATCTGTGGTTGCCCACTGTCACTATAACTTTTAGGACACATTTTAAAACAGAAAGGCTGCGAAACACCTAATTCACGAAATGAGGAGAGAAACTACCTAAAGTTAGTTTTTCTGAGAAAACTGTTCTCTAACAGAAATTTTTCATTCACAGGAATCAAACCAATCCACAAGAACACACTCTTTTGGCATAAATCAGATGAAACTTTGCAAATTATTTACATATTTTCCCTCTCTGCCCCCCTGAAAATACACACCCATAACTTTTTTTTTATCATTTGTATGAAAATATTAAAACTGCTGATCATTATATGAGGACTTAGGTCACTACGGTCTCTGAGTTCTCTTGTCTAATTTCGCCTTAAAATAAAAAGGGTGGGGGAAGCGGGGAGAGAGAAAATCTCTCTGTTAAAGAGCCAACGACCACATGTGGCAAAAATGAAACAAATTTTCTGCTAAGGAGAAATTTTCTATGGGGCTAGAAAGACTAGGGAAGATATGGGCCCTCTCCGGAAGGAAACAGGAGACCTGGTCACACAGGATATGGAGAAGGCCGAGATACTCAATGGCTTTTTTGCCTCAGTCTTCACTGGCCACAGTGGCTCTAGCCACATCGCCCAAGTCACAGAAGGCAAAGGCAGGGACTGGGAGAACGAGGAAACCACCCACTGTAGGAGAAGATCAGGTTCAAGACCATCTGAGGAAACTGAAGGTGCACGAGTCCATGGGAACTGATGAAATCCAGCCGTGGATCCTGAGGGAACTCATGGATGAAGTTGCCAAGCCAGTATCCATCATATTTGAAAAGTCGTGGCAGCCTGGTGAAGTTCACACTGACCGGAAAAGGGGAAACATAACCCCCATTTTCAAAAAGGGAAAAAAGGATGACCCAGGGAACTCCAGGCCGGTCAGGTCTCACCTCTGTGCCCAGACAGATCACGGAGCAGATCCTCCTGGAACCTCTGCTAAGGCACATGGAAAATAAGGTGGTGATTGGTGACAGCCAACATGGCTTCACCAAGGGCAAGTCATGCCTCACAAATTTGGTGACCTTCTATGACAGCATTACAGTGTTGGTGGATAAGGGGAGAGCAACAGACGTCATCTACCTGGACTTGTGCAAAGCATTTGACACTGTCACATGACAACCTGGTCTCTAAATTGCAAAGGCATGGATTTGATGGATGGACCACTCAGCTTTGAGCAACATGGTCTATTGGGAGGTGTCCCTGCCCAGGGCACGGGGTTGGAACTAGATGATCTTTAAGGTCCCTTCCAACCCTAACCATTCTACGATTCTCTACATCTTAAACAACCACTGGCATTTGCATGAAGACAGCATCCTTGCTGCTTAAAAAATAATCTGTTTTTAAATCCAAAGACATAATTCCGTTTTTGGAAGTCTCTGAGGGTAACACTGCAGACAAGACAGCTACTGTTTCATGACACCTAGCAATGACCGACTAAAATGTGACAGCAGAAATTCATTGCAAAAGGTTTCTCAAAAAATGTCATGTGTCTTTGGGACTTCTAGATCAGTTTTGCTTCTTCTATAAGACAAGAGAAAATATTTACAGTGGTCAACTCTACAGTCTCAAGCTGAGATATGGCAGTCAAGGTAGACTATTTTTAATGCACATATTGTCTTGAAAAGTAATAAGCAACAAAGCCTTCCACCAGCTGCCTAACTTTTGTCTGCCATGAATGTGAAAAGGCACCGGCAGGAGCAGACTCTGGTACTGGAAATAAATCCTACTTAAAACTCAGTCAGTCATGCTCTGTCCAGGATTTAATATTGGTCAGGCCATGATTCTTGCGTCACTCTGCAAGCAAACACGGCAAGATAATATTTCAGTCACTAAAGCTAAAATGGTGGAACTCCGAATCCACAAAGGAGCAGCTATGTTGAGAAAAAAGAAAAGAGTTTCATAGTCTCTTTTCAGAGCATTTAAGACCTACTGGAGAAACAAAATCCCATTTCCATGCAAATATTCCTAGCAATAAAAATGTAAGAGGACAGAAAATATGATGCATGAATAATGAGAACCAGGTTTAACTGGAATATTTTTCCAAGTTGAGCATTTCCAAAGGTATCAGCAGGTTTTTATATTTGACAAATCCACACAGAACACAAGGAGTACAAAAGGCTTTGTAGTGAAGTTTTCAAGAATATCGTTGGGTTTTCTGCTCTGTAGCCAGCATTCCCAGGAGACACAAAACTCTTGACAGTTTAGCTAACAACAGTGCAGAAGCCCCAGGTCTAAATAATAGAAATTTATAAAAATAAATAAGACTCGCAAAAAGGAAGAAGTCTCAGATTAGACTTTCAGATAATGCCTGTCAGTAGCATCAAAATAAAATGTAAAAGCTACTTCTAGACTGAGTGGCTTGCCAACAACCTGAGCTGGCTTGGGCCACAGATTTGGCTTGCATTTAATAGGTTTGAACATTTAATTAGTAGAAAGATGTTAGGTGTTTTCTGTTTCCTCAATTTTCACTTCATATGGAAGCTATTAAAGCTTGGAAGTTTCTGTATAAACAATTCTCATTATCCATTGTATTTTCTGCACTGCTGTTCTAGATTTTTATGATTAGGAACTTCAATTAATTTTTTTTCTTACACTAAGTATTCAAAAATATCTACGGTACACTTTGGTATCTTGGGTGCTTAATAGCTCAGTAGGGTAGCTTAGTAATTATGAAAAGTAAAATCTTGGTCCCACTGAAATCAAAGGATCCAAGACTTTCACCCCCATTTTAACTGGCGGGGCAGATAAAGGGGCTTCCACGCATTCAGCAGCGCATGTCCCACATCCTGAAAATAAAATCTAGGGGGCACTCAAAACACAAATTTGTACATGTCCATACATATATTAGGTAGTATTATGAAACAGCTTGAACTTCAAGCTATTCTGAAGTTCAGTTCTGCAAGTGCATATTAATAAACATGATTCAGAGTAGGTTAGAAGAAATAAAGGAAGATTAATTTTGTTAATAATCACTGGATAATTTTCTTTTGATTTTTCTCTAAAATTCCCAACGTACATTATCTTGACAGAAACTACAAAAGGTCATTTTGGCTTTTAGCCAATGAGCAAATTGTTCTCTCTGGGCATTAAAGTACTAATTGCCTATTAATGCGCCAGGTGCTGGCTCTGTTGTGGGTTTTTTGCTGTTCTTTTGGAAACCATACCTTAATTCCGACATATTTGGATGGAATAATGGGATGTTCCAGTGTGGGGAGGGATGACTCATTAATCTCTTTTCCAATCATCACTTTTGTAGCCACATCGATGAAGTCCACACCCAGAGTCTTCGATACAAAAGGGAAGGAGCGTGAAGCCCGCAAGTTGCACTCTATCACCTGATGGGATTAAAAAGGAGAAATACCAGGGTCAGGCACTGTGCAGGGAAGAAACTGGTTCATATTTCTGGAAATCAGTCCTTACTCATCTTGTCAGAGATGCTCTTCAGATTGTCAAATACGAGACACAGAAATTGTGTTGAATATTACGGACAGTGACGAGGGATGAGTAGTGGCCAGCTTGACATACAAGGAGCCTAACGTTCTGCACCTGAGTTTCATCTCTATTGTCTGAAAATGAGAACTGAGAGCAATCCAGAGTTCACTCTGGAAAACGTGTTGTACCATACCCTAAGTTAATGTGCAAGAGGCACGGAACCCCACGCACAGGCATTAGGTACAGCCTTTAGAAGCCCACCTTGTTCTTTTTCCACGGTAATGGCACTTCGTGAAGGACTGGTCTATCCTTACCTTCCATCTACATCCAGAAATCATTCAGTGCCCCAAGCAAGAAACAATGAAGTTGTGCATCCTGCTTAGAAGCACACTATGGAGTTCGTTAGCAAAAGAGGAACTGCTGTAAGTGAGAATGAAGGGGGAGCGGAGGGGGGCAAGAATAGGTAATTTAAGACTGAATGGAAAAGGGGGATTATCCAGAGACAACTGAGGAAAAGCAAGGAAGGAAAAACTCCATTCTGTCCCTCTCTGTAGTTTCTGAACAACTACATGTGAAACAGAAAAAAGGTGAAGAACAGTAAGTACATTTTTCTCAACTATGAGCCCAAACAGGATTTTTCGCCAATAACACATCTCTTCTATACCATGTCAGGTTTTCTCTCCATTCACCTCTTCCTCAGCCATACTCTGCTCACATTCCTCTTACCACCTTCCATTAGCCAGAAAGCCAACTGCTACCATGAAGGGTCTGACATCTGCCGTACTTCTGTTACTGATAGCTACTGGCACCATCTTAATGGCTTATATTAAAGGCTTAAACACTTAAATTGTCTTGCTTTCTTTACAATGCCTTGGAAGGCTTATTCTAATGACTGAAATAGCTAAAGATGAGAGAGGATATCGGAGATCTAAAAGCAACGATATTCAGTTCGTAGGATGAGGCGCAGGCCCCAGTGCTGCCTATCATATTCCAATCTGGTAGTTTTGGGAAGGACAGCAGCCCACGGCAAAACGAAGGTAGTGCTGACAGGCAATGCCACCAGGCTCGCCCACCCTCGGCGTGAGGGCAGGGGAGGGCGCTCCCTCCCACGCAGGCAGGGAGAGCTGCCTGACTCGGGGTGGCACAGGGGAGCCCCGCATCATCAGACCAGGCGGGTCAGAACCCACAGCTGCTCCTGCCACAGCGCTTCCAGGGCAGGGAGCGCAGGAACCACACACCTCACTATCCAAAGCAGGGCCTGACTGCCTCCCACAGCCACACGAGCTCTTACCAGCACATCATTGCCTCGCACCAAGAACTGAATGTTGAATGGACCAGAGATGGCAAAGGCATTTGCAATCTTTTTTGTTGCCGCTTTTACCTATTAAAAAAAAAAAGTGTGTATAATAATAAATTCCACAAAATAGCATCATGGCAATAAATCACCTCACACGTGGATTCCTTTACATGTCATATAGCTCTACCCCAGCGTGTTTTTTCTCTATACCCTCATTTTGGCTAGAGCATTATCTTTCAGAAGCAAACATGTTTTAGCTGCCTGGTAACCTACAGTTCGAAGAGCTATTTGAGAGCAGAAGTAAGAATCAGCTTCATGTGTGAGAAAGCCGGGGAAAGGAGAGAGAGAGAGAGAATAAAAGCCTACCCTGTCTGTAGCAATTCCTGCCCTGAACACTGGGGCCTTTATACCTTTCTTGGTGAAATAATGAATAATGATGTTTTGCCATTTGAGATTAACTAGTCAGTTTTACAAGTGTCCCAAAAGTCACCAGCATGCCTGTCCCATCACAGCATGCCTGTCCCATCACAGACCAGTGGGAGGTGTCTCAGCAGATGCACTCTGGAACAAAATGGGAGAAAACACTATGACCTTATTTTCTAAGTTTGTCAAGAAATACGTGCCACTTCAGTACAAGCCTTTGAATAGCTTTGCTCCAGGAGATGACTGTTTTCAGAAACAAGGCCTTGGACATTGTTGTAAACAGAGTTGGAGCACAGAGCCCTGCATTATGGCTCTTGCTAGCTTCTAAGCAAACCCTCGACAGGATGACATCGTGGGGGATAGCACGTTTCATTTAGAAAATCCATTTTGACAACTAACTCTCTATCGCTAGGTTTATTCTTGAAAGGGGAAAAAGTTAAGATTAGGTGAGGTTCATTCATCCTGATATCCTTTCTGGAAAAGCAAGAAGCTAGAAAGTCATACACCCGACCTAATCATTTAAGGATTGTGGGCGTGGCATATATACGAATTAGACAATCCCCTACTGCTATGGAAGCTGGTTCTAAACCAATGAAACAAAAAATCCAATGGCTGTGAAAGCGTGTACATCTATTGCTGAAATTAATGGGATACAGATTGAGACGATCCTATGTACAGTACAGCCGGTCACAGGGGGCACACTGACATCCTACACTTGCACATACCACACTGGCCTTTAAAAAAACATCGGTGATTTGATTTCTCCACTGGTGATTGAGTTCTCCCAAGCAAAGGGGGAAAGTAGATTCAAACTCTTACTTTATTTTCTCTTTTCAGTGCTAGTGCAACACCTACCTTCTCCAAGGCTCCCTGGCTAATCGTCTGTGTGGGTAACACGAGGGTGGCATCTCCAGAGTGAACACCTGCATCCTCCACGTGCTCTGAAATAGCATGTGAAACAACCTGCACACAGTCAGAAGAGAGCAGTTAGTCACCTCGCCTTCGCTCGGGAACTGCTCCCCCGCCTCCAGCCCAGCGCAGTCCCCCGAACAGAGCTGTATCCGAAAGAGGATACAGACAGGGGAGAAAAAAGGGAATTTCCCAAGATTTTGGGGAGACACAGGCATATGAACAAGGGGAACACATTACTATCTTTTATAGCATGGTTAAGCAAACTGCGAATGTGATAAAACCTACCACAGCCTGGAGATCCTAAGGCTTCCTTCCTCTACGCAGAAGGTAAAAGCTAATTAGGCTTTAAACCAGCTCTCTACGTTCTGCTTGCCACGAGCAGAAAAAAGTTGTCGTTCCGCAAGAGAAACAAGTATGGACTAATGTCATTTGTATATTATTATTCCCCCCGCTCTTTTGTGGTGTTTAAATCATGGAGAAAAGCAAGCAGAGGAAATTCAGGCCTAAGGATTTAAATGGAATGAATTGCATCAAGGCGCACTACCTTGATACTGAAAAAATGATCTTGTCTGCTGGTTGAAGATTGAAAACAGAATATTTCTGTTAAATGTGAAGTTTGTGATTTTTTGCGAGAACTGTCTTTGATTAGTAATGAAATGCAAGGTGAAGTTGCAATAATAAAACAACTGTGGTAACATTGTAACACATGCTGATACTATTCTGATGAAAGTAATTTGTGAAGCCAGTGACCTGTGAATCCAGTAAAAATGACATTCTAAAAGGTTCATCCACATGGTTAAGCAACACTTAAAAAAATAACTGTTTAGATGTATACAATAAGGTAGGTTGAGCTTTTCAAGCACGATGTTTTTGAACCCAAGATGAATTCATCTTTTCTTGTTTCTCTGCTCTTCTCAGCACGAATCCATGGCTGTATAGTAAATCATTCAAACCACACATGTTTGCAAATCTCCGATCCCGAAAAACAAGTCTAATATTAAAGAAAAGCTAAGTTCTTACTCTTCCTGCCTTGGCTACAGCATCCATTTCCACCTCACGGGCATCTTCGATAAATTTAGTGACTACCACAGGGTGATCCTGTCATCAAGACAAAAGAAGAAAGTTTTTATTTGAGATTATTTAGGCACCACCCAAGTGCTCCACTATTCATCACTGGAAGACCTTTGCAAGCAGAATCCCACAACACCAATCAATTCATATCCTTATTTCCACAGATAAGTGAACTTTGCAAAGAACTAATGGGGGAAACTTGGCGTGATTTCCCCAAAGCCATGGGTGCATTAGTTTGAGTCCTCCATAATGTCACCATGACCGGAAAATTTGGGCAAGACCACAAAGATCTTTTAAGTGAGATCATGGCAAAAAGAAGACAGTGGGACATGTGCATGGATCCAGTGACCTCTGATTCTGTCTCCCAAAGACGGTCCCTACCTCCAAGATCTGCACTTCTTCCTCCCTCTGAGCCTCCCAGCCACCTCACTGGACGTACGGCTTCACAAAGTAATTGATTCTTGCCATACTTCATGACTTTGTATAGTGGCTGTTTGCTATTTTAGAGTCTCATATTTTAAGCAACTGATCCATTCATTTCTCATTTCTCTGCCTGGTTTCCTGGGTCTCCCAGGGAGAGGTTGCCACTAAGGACAGCTGGCCAGGAATGACCTGCCCTTGACTCTCAATACCTTCCCTGGTATACACTGTTTTCCTTCTTCCCTTCCTCTTCTTCCTGCCTGTCTCTGGGATGCTAGCACACACTTCCCACTCTCCTCTTAACGCTTTCTTCGTCCAGCCACCTGCTCCAACAGACAGTTAAAAATCTAATCCACATTCCTCCTGGCCAGCTTTATGTCTCAACATTTTACCTGTCCCATCCACTATTAACTGCCTGTTATTTATTAGAGAATAAAATGGAATAAATGACAGTCTGTGCATGCTCAAAAGGCTCCTCTTGAAAAAATATAAAGCAACTCCAAAAGTTACAAGACACAATTCCTTACATTTATCAGTACAAGGGTAAATTCACAGGCAAGGACAATGCCACAGCTTACACTTTCATAAATTTAGTGCCTTGTGTCCTGTAACTTTCTGTTTTGATGCAGTTTTTCATCAGAAGATTTTATATGTGCATACAACCTTGTTTACTCCAATCTGTCTCAACTCGCACAAGAAGTTTTGAACATTATTAACAACATAAATGCCATAATGACACAACACCATAACAGCAAAGTAGCTAAAACAACAGAGTAACACTGGTCAGGCACTTTATCTGGAGATGCTCCGTTGGATGGAGCAGAACTAGGTAAGGCTTTGTAACCAGAAAAATGAAGCCTGTGTCCCACAAAGATGCTCACGTTCAGTCGTATGCTCACAACTAATATTGCTAGCTTCTGTGGAACAACTCACAGGCCACAAAAGCCTTGACGAGACTAAAAAAACCTCCCAATTTAGAAGCAGAATACAGTACTTTTGTTCTGCTTTGCTTCAACTGTATTATAGCTTTTGTCAATATAAAATGCTGGATGAAGAAAGAAGTCTTCCCTTAGCAGTTTGACCGCCCTAGCAAAAATTAAGCATGTAAACCTAGTGTAAGCCTCTGCAAGACCGGGGCCAGAGCACCCAAAGACTCACGGTGTGCCACCGCTCATGTCTGCAGCGGGCGTCAGCACCTCATTTGTGTAGCAGAACTGGACATCATAAGGATCCCATGGGAACACCCACTCTTTCCCCTAGGAACGCATCACGTACTGTCAAAGAATTCAATTCCCAGCAGGGCCTCCTCTACCAGGGATGAAACCTCTCAGCAATGAAGAATAACATTGCCCAATTCAAGTCAATCAAACTGTGACAAGTTAAGGTGACCAACGGTCGCTTTCCTGGGCTTCAGCCTCCCACAGGGTACCCATTGCCATCATAAAGCCATCCAGCAGCATGAGAAGGTGATCCGTTCCACTGAATGTGGCTTGAGGCTGCTGCCTGGTCTGCTTCCGCGAGCGGGTGGGGAAACACAGGGCAGACGATGTCACCAAGTAGAGAGAGAAGCCAGATGTTTTGGGAGGCTGAGCCCTGCTACGGATCTGGTTTCTACCGCAGGCTGACCCTGTAATCTTTTGAGAATTAGTTATAGAATTCCTTCTGATGGAAGTAACAGTGGTACTCTCCCGCTTTCCAAAATCCCTCTAAAGTTACTCAGAGATGATAGCAAGTGGTCTGCTTGCCTCCACACTACCCTATCCTTCAGGATATTATTACTTTGCAAGGTTATCTCCCTTTCATTCCATCTTTTCTTGCTGAAATGCTAAACTTCCATCATTTGCCTCATGCACCTAAAAACCGCACTGTTGTGTTTTCAGAGAGTTCCTCTTTGACTTAGTTATTTTTAACTCCAAGATTCCTCTGACAGTAGCGTTTATGGTGCTACAGTACTGTTCTGAACAGTCACCATTCCAAAAAAAGAAAAAACAGGGGGGGATAATAACCCTCGGAAGGCAACAGACCAAAAGGTGAGGCCAAACTCAGAGACTGTTGAAAGACCAGACTTTGAATTCGGTATATTCTTTATTCAGTCTCGATGGTTTAACTTTCTCCTCCCATACCCACATCTTTCCAAACATCCCTTGCACAATAACACTGATGGAAGGCACAGAAGAAATTCAGGCTTTGAGCTGTTTACTATGTTCTGAAGTATTCATGTCTTTGGGAAATTGCTCAGATATTTCTTTTCTAAATTTCAACGTACTAGACCTTCCCTTTGCTAGAAAAAAGACACTTTTAAAATTCCCAAATTAGCTTTCGAAAAACATTTAAAACAGAAACTAGCACTTTCATCTTCTGCATTACATACTCTGCAGATCACTAATCCCACTGGATTAATAGTAAGCAGGCAGCAGTCCTGCTTTTGTATCCGAGGAAAATGGAACTCAGTACATGATCTGGAGTTAAATGTCACAGCAAAACCCTGCTTTTAAAAGGGGGAAAAAAAACCCAGGTCATTGGCGAGAGAGGAGTTGCTAGGATGAAGCCAGTTCAAAGAAGCCAGGCAAAACAGTTCCGAAATTGAGTGAAAGATTCTATCAGTTCTATGCTGGTTGGCATAACCTGCTACTAGCAAGCTTGGATGGGGTAGGAAGGGTCTCAGCCCAGTAACCAACATTTATTGATATAATTAACTGGTAAGAAATGGGTGCCTGTGTACAGCAGCTAACTGCCGTCCCCGCTCCATGCGGGCACACCAGTGGTACCAGTGAGGATGCTTGCGCAGGCTCCCATGGTCTACCTCTTAGGGAACAAACTGAGGAGTCAAACTCTGATTTCACTGGCTCCTCCCCAAATGAGGAAGGGAAAGAGGGAGGAAGACACAATACAGAAACAAAGAGATGGAAAACACAGTAGAGACGAAACAAATAGAGCAAACACAAAAAGAAAAAGCAGTAGCAGCACAAAGACTGGTACCTGAGAGACTCTAGTGGCTTCTGCTAAGAACTTCTTCATTTCCTCTTCAGAGAAGACTACATTCATTGCAGACCCACTGTGAGAACGGCGAAGAAAAGAAAACAGGTCAGCTTCCTTCATGACTTCAAGGGAGATGTCAGTGTTAGATACCACAGCACGGGGTTGTCAACTACCCTTGTATGACAGACTAGCCGAGCAAACCCCTGACTCAAGCTACTTGCTCCACTCTTGACTGAAAGAAAGGCAGAGCCGGTACCTAGTGAACCTCCATTATACCTCCCAGAGAAGAGAGGTGACCTCCAGAACCATAACAAAGAATCAAATAAAGAACTGTGGTCATGTAGCCTCAGCGCTGCTGATAAATTCCCTTTCTGACCCAAAACTTTAACGCCCCTCCTAAGCTGGAGGAGATGGCTACTCAGCCAGATAGCCCCGTGAAGGACCCAGACATTTACATATGTTCAAGACAGCTGGGAGCTCAGGACAAAAGAGATGCTTTGCTGACTTTAGCCCAATTGCTCATCAGTGACAGATGAAGCGAGGAATGCACAGGCCGCTGGTGATGGTTGTGACAGTGTAAATGCAGATGAAAACAGGCTGTTCTTTGCTGGCCATTTCACTGTACCCCTCCCCTAATGTCCTAGTCCTGGAGAGAGAGGCACAGCAGGTACAGACACTGTCTGAAAGCTACTTTGAAATGTAGCTGTCAGTAATATCAGAGATGGGTGTCTGGGGGAACATGGGTCAAGAGTCAGTGACTCAGGTCCCTTTTAAAGACAAGAATCTTTTAAAAAAAAAAAAAGATGTTACATTGGTCCTTTTTACCATTGATGCTCAGCTTCCCCTTCGCTTTGGTGGGCAAGCCCACAGAGGCTGTGGGGAAAAGTGGAGGAAGAATCTGTGCCATGAAATCGGTCACCTTACCCTAAGATAAATAGACACAAGCGCCTAGGTGATTATACTTACCAGCCTACCTCCTCAGCCGATATAAATCGATAGAGTTCAATTAAATCCATGGACCTTTGTCAGTAGCACCACCGAGGATGTGAGCTGGTGCGCACAGTACACAACTAGTGGGGAAATGCATTTAGTTTTCTAAGGCAACCAGCAAATATTAAAGGCCGTATCTGTTCAAAGGATGAAGTCTAGCTGTGGACCTGCTGCTGTTCGGCAAACAGAGGCCAGACGGTGTGCTGTGCTAGGGCTTTTCACTTTGTTTCCTCAGCTCTGACATTCTGCAGTTTCACCTTTCTCCCTGCAGTCCCCCTAACCTGTCCAAACACCCTTTAGCAAATACTTACTATGGAAAGGGCCTATACTGAATTCCATACGGACAGAAACGATAGGCTAAAAGAAGTGTTCCCTAAAAATCTGGAGAATGACATCAGGAGCAGTTTCTAACTTCTCCTCCTGATTTGAGTGCTGGTTTTTAACTTTGCTTTGCAACCCCAGTGCAAGCTTCAGAAACTGGCTAGAAAAGTCACGTGCAGCAGTCTCTTCTAAAGGAGGGTTGAACATACAAGAAATCCTTTTCTTCCTTTTAAATAAAAAGACTTTTTTTTTGCTCCCCTGAAAAGTAATACTGTGCCTCTTCATTTTGATATGTGTCTCTTCTTCAAATGAAAAGGATCCTGTCTCAAATTTATTTTCACTGTAAATTGAGCCCAAAGTGCCTCTCCGTGCCTAGTCATCCAGCTATGAAGAAACTCCTCGCAGAGAAGCGATCGTTCAGAACGTGCGGAGTTTGCTGTGTGTATGCACTGGTGTAACTTCTCTGTACAAAGTCTATTTAAAGAGAAGCAGTTGCCACAGCATAGGGACATAAAACATGCCTGTAAGCAGAGAAGCTTAGCAAATAAGAAGCTGAATTCAAAAGATGCGCTGTCTTTTTCTGAAAACAGGTGCCAACCCCAATGAATGGCCTCAGCATGTTCCCTTCTGTTTTTCCTGGTGGCAAACAATCTTCTAGCTTAATTGTACAGGTAGTAGTCTCAGGAACCTTAAGGAATATCCCAGATGGTTCATGTTTTTGGCCTCGAGAGATGAAAAAAGATAATGCAGCTAAACAGACATCCTTATGACTATATTCTACCTTTGATGGGCGCCCGATGGACATATGGGATCACTGGCTTCCTTTATTGGCTTAAGCAGTTGTCCCACCTCTTAAGAAGGGCAGCTTCATGCCACATGCACCTCGCAGTGTTTTCCGCATGTCCCCTGAAATGACTCTCCTTTGCCTCAAAGAGCCTTTTGCAGTTCATCCCCCCAACCTGATGAGCTCTGAGGTTGAGCCTTACCTCAGAACATAGGAAGGCCTCAGCAAACATGGGAAACTCACAGACCTCGCAAATTCAACTGCATCTCTCTAAAGACAGGGGGGAAAAACATGCTGTGAACAAGAAAATATTTTAAAGTCATACCAAAATTTCAACTCTAACTGCATTTGCACTTTACTAGCCATTAAGATTGGAGGGGGGATGAGGGGAGAGGATTTGAAGCAGGGGACTACAGCCTGGGCTGAAGATAATACACGACTTCTCGGCTCCAGAGTTGTCATCTTCAGACCTTCCCTGTCCATAGAGCTTCACCAGGCAAAAAGAGCAGTGCCAACACATCTCTATTCCTCTGCAATCTCCACCCGCTCGAACAGTTTTCAAAGCCAGCAGGATAACCTAGAGTAGCCTGACAGCGGTGCTAACTTTTGCTGGGTAGACACCCCATGTTGTGTAAAGGTGATTTAAAGACACTTCCCTTCCAGTTTCCATCCCACTCCCAGTGATGCTACAGCATCACCTTATAGGGATCAAAAAGTTCTTCAACACCAGCAGTAAAAAACTGTCGAACGTCTTTGGAATCTTGAAAGGTATCAGTAAGTCGGTCCCCTCTGAGCAGGTTCTCATAGCAACCCCCAGCCACTCCGCCATTTCCCAGAGGCACAGCCCAGCTTACCAGTGTGCTGACCGCCTTCCAGGGAGCCTGGGCCACGTGCAGCTCATCCAAAACCGCTGAGAATATGGAGCGATCTTCTGCCTGGTCAATCTGCAAAGGATTTGTGCCCAGGATCTTCACTCCACTCTGGTGCAGTGGCACTGCCAAGTTATTGGGAATCTGCCCACCTACGGAAATAATGCACCCGCTGCAGCCCTGTTGGCAGAGAGAAAGGAGCACAGTCATGTCCAAGTTAGCTTAACATTAAAAGCTGCTATAACCAGGCAATCAATATTTGGATTACATCACTTTTCAGGTTGCTATGAGTAAAGGCAGATCATAATTGTGCTGAACCAGAGCCACCCAGGCTGCAAAGCGTGATCCAGAGAGTGCAGCCTCTCTAAAACAGCAATATCCTCCTCGATATCACTCAAAAACCAGTAGTAATTTGAGGTCAAATTCCCCAGGAAAGTAAAGAAATCTGCAGTGTTCACATGCCTTTTGACATCAAGCCAAGATTTTAAAACTTCTGCTAGAACCACCGGCTGTTACCTCGTTTCACGTCATGTTTAGGTGCTTCTTCCTTCCCAGTGAGGATAAGCACCGAGCTGCCACAGGCCCCTTTGCTCTGCGAAAGCATTATACCTTGCAGCAAACCCCAAAACTCCACTCGGTGGGGTGAGGTCTCCCTCCCGTGTTTGCATGGGGACCATCACTCCAACCGAGCCCACTCCCACCCGCCTGCTCCGACCTTTGGACACAGTAGCAGGAACAAACACGACATTTTAGCTCCCCTTTCTTTCTCAGCCCAGCTCTTCCAAGAAAACAGCCTCTCCCATGCTTGTTGACAGGAATGCCAGAGGAACAGGCATTCACACAAACTCTCTTTTATTAGAGTTGCAAGGCAGTAACCGCCAGCAGAAAGGAAATGGGAAACAACTGGAATTTTTATTTTTTTTCTGCCAGCACCGTTATTTGCTAAGCAAACACCCCTCCCCAGCTGCAGAAGCCAGCCTTTAAGGAGCGCTCATTGCTGGCCCCTTGCCGGCCTCGTACAAAGCAGAGCAGAGCCCGATCCCTCCAACAGCCTATGGTGGGGAATTACCCGGGATACGCTGAGCCCTTTATTTTAATTCATCCGCATTATTCCTGACTAGCTCCTCATTTCTGGTAGTGCACTCGATAGTAGCAAGTATTTCAGCCAAACTCTCACGTATGCTCATTTCTACGCATGTTATTTGCAAGTGCTTCGATTCCAGAAGTGGATGAGGCGGGAGAGACGGCACAGCATCCTCCAGCCACAGTGGCACCTTTCGTGTTTGTCACTGGGTGATCACGACATTTGAAGTGAGAAAAATAATAAACGCCAAACAACAAAAGACAGGCAAGCTTCCTTGCAAACAAACACCCTTCAGCTGCAAATATGGGCGCTTTTTTTTTTTTAAATAGAACCCCTAATGCTTTCAAGTACAATCTAGTGTGGTGTGAAAATTTTCAATAGTAAAAATAACAGGCCTTAGAGTACCTGCAACAATCACGAGGACCTGAATTACGTTTAGATTGTGTAATAATTGAGGGTAATTAAATAATGGGCACTTTACTTCCAAATTAAAGCTGGTGAAACTTTGCCCAAAGGAGAATCAGGCCCACAGCACAGCTGTAGTCAAGGGCTCTTTTGAACCAGATGTGCTTTATGCAGTTTTACCCACCTCTGACAAATGAGAAACATAAATCAAGTGATCCATGGTTTGGCTCTATCTTTTAGAGTATCGATGTTCTTTCAGTTAACAAGCGTGTTTTTCCTGAAGAAGGTCAGCCCCACTGGCCTTCCTGGAAGAGGAACTCCTTAATGAGGGATTTAAAGGGATTTAGAGTGGCAGATCTGCTCCGGAGAGCAGGATGGACTAGAAGTGACTGAGAAAGAACAGATGATAAATGCTAGCACAAACCCTGCTCAACTTTAATGTGGTTAATTTCCTACCATAATAAAAATCCACTAAGAAAGTCTGGCATTTAAGCAACACTTATTATCCCAAGGTCTACAAGACTATTATTTGCTCAACATGCTAATATACAGTGCTAGAGATTATTTTTTTTCCTTTTCGCTCTGCAGTCACTTATGGGATGACACACTGCTGCTGGCCAACAACCACCAGCTGAAAGAGCGTAGAAGAGTGAAAAATGCCTCATTAGTAGAGGGTGGAGCAAGGACAGAAGCCCTTTTATGCCCATGCGGGGTTGTGTCATGACATCGCAGCTCGCCATCTCCAACTCAGAAGAAAAATCTGTTCCTTACTGCTTCCAGACCCATCCAAAATACAGTACTTATCTCTAGTCCCCAGACCCCTTATCATCCCACATGGACAAGAACCAGCCAGTGAATGAGCAAACCCCTTCTTGCAGCTTGGCATGGTTCCTCTTTGATCACAAGTCAAGCTAGCTTTGCTGCCAAGGTCAACCAACGTCTTAATCTATCCTCACCATATTTGAAATGTGAATGCCCTGGCTAACAGCTTCTCTTCAGCTGCCGCTTATTTCTTCCTTTAAAAGCCTCTAAAATCCAAATACTGCCTACATCAAAACTGGGATGGCGTTAGGGACTCCAGCCCCAAGGAGACAGAGGAGATGGCTTATTCAAGCAGATAGCAAAGAATCACTTACTCATTTTTTACTCCAAAAAATCCAGAAATTGAGACCCAGCTGCTACTCACTTCTTCCTCTAAAATTCTGCTGTTATTTCCCAAAACACGCTCTTGCCCAGGGAGTAGACCCTGCCCTGCTAGGGAACAGGACTGCTCCTCCGAGAAACGTGGGCAGACAGAAACGGACTCCACTGCGTATCACTTTGTCATCAGCCATATTTTAATTATAAAGAAAATTAATAACATCCTTGCCAATAGATATCTTTAAAATACACACTATACGCAATATAGTGAAGGAAGCCTAGAGAGAATTATTTTCCCTTTTATAACAAAAATCACTTTTTTTATTACTACCTTACTCTTATGTCATTAGTAATAGAGTTGGATTTTCTTTTTCCCTGAGTTTGAAAACAAATTAGACCATTAAAATTGTACCTAAGAGCCTCCTTTAGTTTTATGAATTGTTTCAGAATGATCCTAGGAACTGAAAACGAATCAGAAGAGGCCCTCAAGCGGATAGATATTAAAATAAAAAGGGAACATCTTCTCTGGAAACAAAAAGCCAATAAATCTGAGGAAAGGAAATACTTTTTTTTTTTAAATGATTGTCCTCATAGACTACCACCTAACTTTGCACATTCACAGTAAATTAAACTTCCCCCCAAAGCCCGGCTCTGTTGCGCAGAGCTCAGTCGCCGCTGAGTCAGAGCAGCTGCGAATGCCGCCTGGAGAGGTAGGAGGGACACAAGGGAGGGAAAGAGGAGGGACAGCTGAGTATGTCTCTGGGACAGGACTATGGGAAGCTGTGAGCAGCTCCTGGTAGGCAGGTCCCAGCCCCCTCAGTCTCCCTGGTAACCTTGCTCCACAAGCTAGCCTGATTTGTCTCATCAGAAAAACTGGGACAAGTCAGTGCACCTATTTATTTGAGCTTAATAGTTGCCGGAGCTTTGATGCTAATCCTCATAACTTTATGGGGAGTTGACGTATCATCTCTACTGAGGCAAAGGGTTGTGGCCATTGTTTGCTGGCGGTTATACCTACGGTTTGCCAACGGTCCAGAACTTGTCAGAGTATTTGCCCCTGTTCATCGTACACTGAAACACTAGAGGAGACGAAGGTACAGGAGAGTTTAAAAGATGGGTCTGAAATCATGGCACTATTCATGCTTTGTAAATTAAGCTGGTTACGAGCAGGATTGGTGAGGGATCTCAGGCACAGATCCTGAATTTTTAACTTCGTCATTTCCATAGGGACTGACTTCCAACTGCATTTGCCTGAGGAAGTGTTCTGTTAACAGGATATTAGCATTTGGCTCACTCATTTTAAAAATATGACACATAGCAAATAATATATTTTAGACCACATTCTGCTGAAGGCCTGGAGTCTGTCCCCAGGCCTGCCTATGTCCTTCTGCATGACTCTCTGCAGTCCCTCTACTCCTCGAAGACTCAGTTTCCCTACTTCAAATTAGACATAACGATACCATTCCCTGTTCTCACTAAAGAAAAGCGTTCTAAAGTAGCTGAGTATTTATCATTCATCCTGGGGTTTATTAGACAGCACAACCTTTACTTTGTATGTTTAGGCTCACGTCCTGATGGCTTTAACACCTCCAGAGCAAACATCAAATCGGTTGTTTTCATACCCAAGTCAGAGCAGCAGAATCTTCTGCAAACTCCCAGCATCTCTCTTCTCTCCCTCTTTATTCCCACCACCTCAGCGCCTGCTGCCTCCTCCCTGCCCTCTCTCCTCTCGCCATCACATTCTGCTTTACTTCACAAGCAGGACAGGCTAAAAACGTGCCCAGAACCACACGCACAGTCCAGATGATGAGCATGACTGGCTGAGCTGGGGAAATTCCCAACGGAGCGTCCTTCCCCTTCAGCTCTGGGTACCACGGGATGCTGCTATTAGACCCTGAGATCTGCAACGCCTCCCATCAAACTCAGCAAGCCCTGCTGTGACAAGCAGGATAATGCAAGTTTCAATACGTATGCATTATTCTTTTCACATATTTTTCTTATCCAACTTGCTAATTACTAGCACTACAGGTTTAAATGAGTGGTTGCTCCCTCATCACCTATCTCTACCTTCTCTTTGATCCTGCAGTAATTAGATGCTGTGTTTCATCAGTGTTATTTGTCTGACAAAGTGTCACACCAGTTTTCTCCACACCCCAAGTTCAGAAGTTCAGTTTTGCTTAAGTAAACAAGAGTTCAATGCTTATAGAGCTGAGCCTCATGAATATTCCTAAAGCATTCAAAAATTTGGGAACCTGGCTACATTTCAGAAATTTGCACCCATTCACAACAGAGATGAGCTCAAATTGTCCTATACTGGGAGGAAATAAAGCTAAGAAAAATAAGTTTAACATGACCTGGGTTCTGCAAAGCTGCTCCAGCAAGTTACACAGCCAACTTGCACTGAATTTCAAGGGAGACAAAGTTCCTGTAAGAGCCTTTAAAAGCCCCATCCCCAAATCCAAGATGACAGTGTTACCAGGTAGAAATCAACATTTTCCATATTGGGACCAACTGTTCACATTACGCATCCTCCCATTACCAAATCTACCTGGGATTCTTCTCCATCTCTTAGTATCAGCACTTCCGAGCACTTGAAAACTCCAGACAGACAAGTGCAATGTCTGGATCAGGAGCTGGAATGTGTTTTGGTTTGACAGCAATTCCAGTGCCCCTTCCTGACCTGTCTACCTGCATGGCGACCACATCCGCCACACCGCCGCTGTACTGCAAGAGCGAGACCGCAAGCTCTCGAGCACAGATTAGCGTTATGCACGTAACTTGTTCTCCTGCTTCAGGGGGAGTACTTGTGCTTAAAGTCAAGGATATGCTTAAGTGCTAAAGCTCAGCACCGCAAGGGCAGAACAATCTGTGCGATAAATGACTGTGCAGCAAATTAAATCTGCTTGTAAATATTGCACAATATGGCATCTTGCAAAATAATTTAATATTTATTTGGCATTCATTATTGAGCAGTCTACTAGGAACATCAACGATGTGTAAAATGCAACATCGGGATCCAAACTAAACAGCTTTTGCTAGCAAGCTCTCCCCGCTCACCCCCAGCTGCTCCGCCAAAGCAAGTGACATGAATTTTTAAGTTTGGTTTGCTTCATGGATTTTGTTGCTGCTTCTGCTTTTCTTTACCTCATATTTGTAGATGTCCAGAATCCTTTCCAATGACAGCTCCTCAAAGTACAGTCTGTCACACTCATCAAAATCTGTGCTCACTGTCTCCGGGTTGCAATTCACCACGACGGTCTTGTTGCCAAGCTGACGCAGCGTGCGGATACTGGAGACAGCACACCAATCAAACTCCACGCTGCTGCCTGCCAGGAGACAGAGAAGTGGGCAAGGAAAGGAAGGATGCAGAGAAGAAAACACAAACAGACGTTCTCAGCACTCAAGCTTTAAAAAGAAAAAGAAAAAAGCCCAGCATCGCCTGCTGTCAGCTCAGAGCAAGCAATCTAATTGTCCTCCCACGGAAACTAATCATCCACCAACGTAAGACTCCAAGCACAACAGGTCAGTGGGCTCAGCTGCTCCGGAGGGACAGGCCTCTGTAACGCACCTGTCATCCTGCGCCCACCAACACTCACGTCTGCTCTTGCTGCCCGTCCAGCTACTACTGCCTCCCGACCAGCGTGCACAGAGGTAAACTTAAGAGGCAGAGGCTTAGAGGTGAGAAAATTGAGTGCCCATTATTATGAGACAGCACTGTTTACTGCAGGAAACACGAAGCATTTGTACAGATGTGGTTTGAAAACCAGAAGACTGCAGTGTTTTTAACCCTCCAGCAGAGCAGAGTGTGGCTAAACTAACAACAGAAAAATTACGACTCAGTGGCTTTGCCCTTCCTGTGCGCTGACTCTAGATAAGGCAAATCGGTAGAACAACACTTCTAGAGCCACGCTGTGATGCTTTCACCTTGGTTTAAAGGCCACAGTGACTACGGCAACACTGTGGGGCAAGCACATCCTACCGTCCTGAGCCCTGAGTGAGCGCTGTGGCACCTCTAAAGAAAAGAGGCACAGAGGGAGTCACCTGGCGCTGGGGCGAGCACCGGGACTTGGCGCTTGGTCTTGGGCAACTGCAGGACTTGCGACTCAGCAGCACTGCAGGCCTCAGGGGTCCAGACTTGCTCTAACAGCTACTGTCCCACAAATTCCTATGCTCAAACTTCTAAGAGGGGTACCATAAACAGAGAATCATACATATTAAAAAACATCATTCAATGGTTGTGCTAAAAGTCTACAAGAAAACCTTGGCCTCATCACGATGTGTTCACAATCATTACATGATCGTTAACCACTGATGTCAGTATTTATATATATAATTGTGCGACAAGATACATTGGAAATTCAGGCTGTGCTTAATTGCTGCCTCTGCCACCTAGTCACAAAGAGATGGCTGTCACGGGTCACTCACTGACAGGTACACAATTTATCTCCCTACTTCTGTCAAACAGGAACCTCAGAACATCCCTAGGCCTCAGGTAAAACCTCACAGAAAAGAGAGGGAAATCAAATCTGAGATGGGATGTTTCCCAGAAGGGTCACCAGATGCTCATTCACTTTTTGTATTCCACCTCCGTTATTCAGGTATTCTTATAGACGTAAGAAACCTCAGCTTTGGAACGCAACGGTCACCTGGAGTCCCCATCTGACTGCTTTAGATACAACCTGGGAAGAGGGATTCTTCATCGGGGAGTGGAGCGATAGGATGAGGGGTAACGGTTTTACACTGCAAGAGGGGAGATTTAGACGAGAGGTGAGGAAGAAATTCTTTGCTGTGAGGGCGGTGAGCCCCTGGCCCAGGTTGCCCAGAGAAGCTGTGGCTGCCCCATCCCTGGAGGGGTTCAAGGCCAGGTTGGACGGGGCTTGGAGCAACCTGGTCTGGTGGGAGGTGTCCCTGCCCAGGGCAGGGGGTGCCACTGGATGATCTTTAAGGTCCCTTCCAACCCAAACCATTCTGTGATTCTATGATATTCCAGCCACACTAGTAACAACTGTTGTAACATAATCAGACACTGCTCCTCAGAATATAATGACTACATCAATACAGGCATGGTTTTGAACTCACTTTCAGGTTTCAATCATGTTAATTCCATGCGCACATCTTAAAATTTACAGAGCACTCTGCTGGTCCATGCAGTTGGTGGAATGGCTTATTTACACTGCTTTTGGGGCTGACTTTTACACAGACAGACCCCTCTCCTAGGGCAGGAGATACCCTCCTGTCAGCAAGTGAAGAGCAAGCATCGCCTTGAATATCTATGCGATACCCCCCCAGAGCACGGGTCACACACTCCAGCTCTTTTAGAGGCGCAAGTAATGGTTTTCTTTAGCAGCCTTTACTTAGTTGCAACCTCTTCCAAAGATTGCCTTGGTCTAATCAAAGCTACAGAACAGGTAAGACCAAGATGAGAGCTGTATGGCTAATCTAAGCAATTAGGAGCTTTAGGTGAACAGCGCAAAATGTATTCACGTACATTTGATCAAATTATTAAACAACACTGCCACACTTTTTATGTTCATTTTTTGTAACCATGCTACACAGCATGTTGACTGGCAGAAGCATTCACAAAAAACAAGCATAATCATGGAGTGTTCCTCCTGATTTCACTGGAATATCACTCCTGATGCATACTGGAAACTGAGTTCAAAAACACAAGCTACAAACAGCAAAAGGAGCGCCGCACGTGACCTGCCCATCCAAGCAGAACAAATGGATGCAGTTTTAAATGTCAGCTTTCAAAAATCACCACCACTACTTGTGAGATGCAGAGCAAAAATATTTCTGAATAACAAGCAATCTTTTTCTTGTCAATAATTGCAAGCTATTTGGAAGGATCCATGAAAAGAAAAAGCGAAAGTCATCATACACAGAATTTGGCAGTCTGTCTACCCGATGAGAGTTTCCATGAGGAAACTCTTACGCTGCATAACCATCTGAGTGGGCTGAAAAAAGCAGTATCCAGAGAATTGCTTATTCAAAAGCAGCTGAAGACATCAACATATTTTCATAGTCACCTATCCTTACAGTAGTAAAAGGCACAGTATCTAACAACATAGTCATGAGCTGGCAGTAAACAGATAAGATAGGTGTGGGAGCAACAAAATTCTATACAAGGCAACAGGTTCTCAAGACTTCACTCTGTGCAAAAAGTAAGATTAAAAAAATTCCCTAAAACTTTGTGAAAAATCACAACTAAGTGACAAGTGAAAGGTAATAAAATTTTTCCAGGGCGTGAAATGAAGTCTCCAAGCAAGTGTAAAAGGCAAACCTTGTGTGAGGAATTGATGTCCTGCGCACTGTGCTCTGGAGGGTTTTGTCACCATATGAGGAGAGGAACAAATGAACCACAAGACTACCCAAAGAAGGCTCGAGGGTGCACGGAGAACAGAGGACTTGTAAGAAAGATTTACCTATGTGATACGGTCCGCAGCCCAACACCATCACTCCACAGTCATCAAATTTTACATCGTGTTCCTGAGAAGAGAGGGAGAAAAGCCATTAGGATCTGTGCTCCACAGCACCTAACCCCATGCTTTTCAGAACAAGCAGTTTCTGGTGCTCAGACCATATCCAACACTCTGATCCTTCAGGGCTCAAGTCTGGTCTCAGTTACTGCAGTGTAAGTCAAGTGCAACGCTACTGGAATTAGTGGTGCTGCACCCAAACCAAAGGAGACATGGCACCTCTGATTTGGGTATTCAAGCAGCCTAAGGAGCTGTTAAGCTGCACATAAAAATGAATGCTAGGATGACATGAGTGAAACATGAGTTCTACATTCCCAGCACCTGACCTGTGCTCAGAGGATGCGAGTACAGGTGATACAGGACAGGATCAGAACAACGTAGGGGCATTAACACCAAATGCACTGGATCAGTATTTGCACAAGAGAAAGTTCCAGGCCTGCTGTAAGGGGATTACAGGTAACACCAGCCAAAATAATTGCTATAGAGACTGACACATCTGCAAGATCTCCAGAACTAACGTAGCACAGGGGAAAGATCAAACTAGACAGCAATGAGACTGTTGTTTCCGAATGTGCCTACCTGCCCGTTGTACGTGACATAGAGGTAATTAGTTACCGCTGGGTATTCTGCTGCCAGCGTGTCGATCTGTACGGGGAAGAAGAGAAGGGATTGTGAGTTGGCCAGTGCCAGATCTTTCTTACATGCAGGTGTTTGGGGGTTTTTCTTTTCCCCTCTTTCCTTTTCTACTCCTATTTCTGTCCTATTATTTTCCCGTCATGTCTTCCCTCAAAAGGAGGTGATCTGAACTGTCATATGCTGGCAATGCAGCAGACGCCTGGCCTTCCCCCCAGACCTTACAGTTCCGTCAACAGCAGAGTCTCCCATCTTTCTAAGCTGCAGTTTTAGCTCCACGCCTCTTTGGTAAAACACCTTCACAGCCCAGGAACCTTCCCCATCCATCTCTTCTTGCCAAGGCCCTCATTCTTTAGTTAGTTTGGCAGCGTTAATTACACAGACCTCCATTCCTCCAGGTCTCCTGTCCTCTTTAGCTGTGCCATCTGGGGTCTTCACACCATACTCTTGACCCCACCTCACTCCCACACTGAACACAAACGTGCCCACAACGTCACTCTGAGATCCTGCCAAGCAGCAGCCAGCAGTGCAAGCACTACGTATTTATGTCACAGTATAACTTGTGCTTTGGTAATTAAACGGTACACAAAGCAAGAGTGATTTTCAACCACCCCTTACATGTAGTTTTCAACAATTTCTTATGTAATTAGTCACCAGAGAGCCCAGAAGAGTAATTCGCCTACTCTGCTGTTCACAAACCATTTGTGTCAACTACTTATTTCATGTTATACATGGTAACTAGTCCATCTAGGTCACAGCGACTGCTGAAGTTCCCTGAATGAACAGCTGAAACACTTCCGCACAGAATACTGAGCAGGGAACAACATTAAAGCAGTCCTGACATGAATTTTTACATGCTGTACCATTTAAAAATCCGCCCAATCTTCATGCATTTTCAGGAGTCCCCACTGGCTGTCCAAATGCTGGTGAATAATGAAGACTGTGACCTTACGTCATTAGCACCATGTAAGTGTCTGCTGCTCATTACTGTTGCTAATGCTGCAACTTGTGCTTCATGGCTCAAGAAGAAACATGTGCTCTGGAGCCACAAACGCAGGCGTTAAGAAGAAGGACCATATTAAGGGTACCTCGGCACACATATCAGTGCAGCACTGCAGTGCCATACGCGGCGGACAGAACGCAGTGCAAGACCAGGCATCCTTCTGTGGGCCAGGTGAGGACACAGAAGGAAAACAGCAGCTGGGGAACAGAAGGAGATTCGGCACCTGGAATCGGGCCTGAGGATACGGATGGGCTCTTTCAGAAACATCCAGTAGTTTGTGCTGGGTTTTTTTTTTCCCCTTTAAGGACAAAAAAAGCCAGCTGGTGGCAGTTTAATAACAGCATACCTTAAGTGCAGCAGCAGAACACCTAGCAAAGCACTGGTGACAGCCATGAATATTGGATGAGCTCATTACACTCGTGCTATCACAATGAATAGCAAATGAGCCCATAACAATAGCACACTTCAAATAAAGTATTACCCTGTAAAAAGTTACTACCAAGAAAAGACATTACGCTTTTCATGGTCATATTGTGGTGGGCCAGCGTTTTTCCTGAAGCCAGATAGCTGCCTTTCCCCCTCAGCCACACAGAATATGAACAGGAATGTTCCGAGTCGCTCTTTGGGGATGTTCATGTCATTACATTGATGCCTGCAGTGCAGAAGTAACAGCTACGTGGGTGAAATTTGTTCTCCTCTAATGTCAACATCAAAACTCCCATGGATGTTAACAGAGCTGGGGCTTCCACTTTGTTTGCCTCAGCTGTTTCTAAGGGCATGGAGGTCTCCAGCTCCTTGCACTCTTGGAAGCCCCCATCACGAAGAGCGATGTTTCTCACGTACCTGTTTCACCCAGGGCACTATATTCTTCCTCAGTCTCAGCTGACGGCACTGGACTTCAGTCAGCCCCAGGCATTTCCCCATCTGTTTGTCTGAGAACCCGATCTGCTTGGCTCTCCTCAGCGTCTCTTCTGGAACTGTTTCACTGGGATTAAATAAGAAAAACACCTCTGCAAGAGGCTTTACAGGGGAACTTAGAAGATATGTGAGTGCTTGTGTCTTCCATACTGCAGAGTTCCTATAGGATCATGCACAGAAAGGCAAGAAAAGGAAGAAGACCCAGCTATTCGATGCAACCCTCATACATAAATGATCTCTTTTGCACTGGATGCCCCCCACAAACATTTACAAGGTGAAGTCTGTAGGCAGACTGCCGTTACTAGGAAGTGAAATACTTTCTTTCCTTGCATTTTTGAGACAGGAATGAGTGACTCATGATGAGGTCCAGCATCTTCCAGGCAGTATTTTTCCATCAGGCTGGTACAAGGTCACCGTAACCACACCTGTGTGGTCACTTACTATTACATGCCCCCCATAGGGACCTGCGGTGATTCCTCTCTTGGATTCAGTATCCCCACATCTCCATACACAAACTTTGGCCCAATCTCTCCCTTACATTCCTCTTCCCAGTCTGAATTTTTAAATACAGGCCTCACCAGAGTGGGCTGGATCAATAATTATTTATGTACTCACATCTCCCGCCTCTCATTGCAGTCGCCCACTCCACACAAAGGCATGAAATCCCTGAAGCTCTGGGATGTGCCATTCAGAGGCATAACTGGGGGACAACCTGCCTCAAAACACTACAATTTGTCCCAAACAAGCCCTTCTTTCTCTTGTTGAGGATGCTCTGTCTACCTTCAGACATGGCCAGTCTTTTGAAGGAAGCATCTGACTTCAGAGACACATAGTAGAAATGCCCTTCAGAGGCTCACACGCAAGGCAGGTTTTTCATTCTGACAGTCTCAAGTAGACTTTTTTTCCATATCATTTGTGCTGCTTCTTGCATTATGAAAAATGGGAGAGGGGGGTATAGACAGGGTAAAGCAGGGGCACCTTTTCCGATTTCCTATTTGCAATCACGGCCTCTCAATACTTCCATATGTTCTCGTTCTCTTGGGTTTGCTTTTCAGGAGTCCCAGTTTTTGCTATTTATTTCAAACGCATTGCTTTCCCTGGCCATCTCCACACCTCAACAGTTTCTTGCCCATTTTGCTTTTGATTTTTTCATCTTCTCCACTCCCCCTTTATTCCCTCCACTTTTTTTCTCTCCCACGCTTTGTTCCACTTTGTTTTGACTCCACCTATAGCCCTTACAGTTTCTGCCTGTCTCTGTTTCTAAGCTACCTTTTCTAAGCTTAGCTTTTGCAAAAACATTAAAAAAACCTATGTATTTTTATCAGCACTTCTGCTTTTTATCTTCATTGCCAAGAGCATCCTTGCCTGCCCAATAAATCAATATTTTATGAGCAAGTAAGCTCTGAATTGGGAAAAAGGAAATGATTAACAAACAAGCAATTTTCCTAAATCAGAGCTTTTGAATTATGTCCTTTGCTTGATGGTATTTTTAAATAAATAGCATTATGTTATTTGAGTGGCAGGAGAGGGGTAAGGCCACTTTATTGGAATGTGTCAGGAAGCGGAAGCATGAAAAGAGTCGTTGGATTGGATTTTCCACTCTGGCTTAGGCCCAGAGCTGCCCTCGGTGAAGTCAGGCCAGCGTGAAACAGGTGAGAGTCACAGAAGCGTCAAACCAGCCGCTCTGGGAGCGGAACTGAGGACCAGAAACCTTTGGGTTCAGATCCCCGAGTAGGTGGGTTTTCCTCTATAAATTCCCCGATGCCACCCCTCCTTCCCCTGTGATACGAGATCAGAGTGCTCCACCTGCCTACGGCAGCAGAGCGGATGGCTAGCGAGGACGTGCAGAAAGGCAACGCTGGCTGTCACTGCCACCTCCTGCCCCCGCGCCCTGGCGCGGCACTGCCAGCCAGCCCGGCGTGCCACAGGGCACCGCTGCAGCAGCACCACCCGCGCCCGCCATCCTCTCCACAGCCCGCCACCCATCGCCCCTCTCTCTCCAGCACTTCCCGCTCTTTGCTGGTGTCAGAAGGAAACACCCTGCCTAATCCAGCAGGCTGAGCTTCCCAGGTTTTGGATTTAGTTCTGGGTGCAGAAAGACTTCCCAAAATAAGACCCAGTTTGCAACACCACAGTACGTTAAAGCCTGAGGTTCCATGCACTGACTCCTCCACCCCAAAACTCCTCTGCTCCTCCTCAGCTCTTCCTACTTTCTGATCTCAGCTCAGAGGCAGGACTTCCTGCAGAAACAGCGAACGGCAGAGTGAAAGGCATGGATGGGTGTTTTACAGGAGGAAACACAGCAAGCAAAATCTGCCAGTTCTCTGGCAAAACAGATGCTAGCCGCCGCTGGCTGTTAGGGAGAATGCAGCCACGTTAGATTTCTCTCCGAGATTCAGCACTCCCTGAGTACAAGTGAGCAGACCTGGTGACCCCAGGAAAATGAGCCTGTTTCAGTGCAGTTTGCTCCCTTGCTCTCCCTCCCTTCTGCCTCAGAAACACACGTAGCTGCCTGTCATTTGATTACTGACAGAGAAAGAAAATTGCCTTCATTTGCGGCTTGTTTCAATACAGTTTTTTGTATCTCATTATAACAATATCATTCATCGTCACCCCCCCCCAGCAGGGCAGGCAGAAGAGAAGCAGTGATTATTTGGCAACATGATTCATTTGCCTTGGGCTAGCAGCTTAGATTAGGTTAGGACACTTACTAATCCATGCAAAAAGGTAACCAGCTTTGTACAGGACGACCAGCATGCAAGAGAAAAGCTGAGTACCTAAAAGGGAAACAAAACCCTGCATTTTTTCCTCTGCTACTCCCAATGCATGATAAAGAAACGAAAAAGAGATGTAGCTGTCGATGTGGCTCATCAGAAAGACGCGGTGGGAACCTCTACTCAAGGCAGGAAGGGTTTTCTCATGTCTCGCTGCCACAGAGGCAACTTAATAAGGAGGAAACGCACTCAGGTCACCGCGAGGCAGGAAAGGTTAGAACGGACAACCCAGCCCTAGGGATGTAACAGTTCTGCCATTTAATATTGTCACAGAAAATAAGCAGAAGTCAGACACCCAGCCGTGCTGATTCCCAAGCACTTGAAACCAGAGTCTGCCATGAGATGAGGACTGCCCAAAGCCCCCGAGGCAGCTCCCGGGGGCTGGAGGCAGGAGCAGAAGGGGCAGGGTCAGCCAGCAGGACTGCCCCACCACGCTTAAAGGGAGCTGGCTCGCAGAGCCACCAACCCTCAGCACGGGTGTGAAATCAGGCTCCTCTCCGCACGTACCGGACACGCAGCGTCGTTCCTGGATCATTTCCATTTACTATTAAGGGTAGCTTTTAGCATTTGTATCTCAAAATTCATGGAAAGAATATAAGAAACACGCAAACAGTAGGTAGGGTGATGCTTATCTCACAGATAGCAAAACTGAGACATGCAGAGGCTAAGGGGTTATGGTTTTTAAGATCCAACATTGACCTAATTGTGTTCCGACTGCCTTTGCCCAAAGACAGTCCTTTGGACTTGCTGGAGACATTAAAGCCAGCAAGAGCAGAATCAGGCTGATCTCTCTGAACACTGGAGTGCAAATAACCCTTCCAAGACCTCACCAGAAATCCAGCACTAAAAAAAGAAGAAGAGAAAAATATCTTAGTTCTGGCTATTCCCAAACACATGACCCAGTCCTACATCATTGCCTCCCACTTTCCCCTGGAGCATCACTTACTCTTCAAACACAGAGCAAAAAGTCTTCCAAAGATTAAACTCCCTCGGTGGTTTATAACAATTCTGAAACAAGGGAAGATTTAGCAGCCATGATTCCAGACTCCTATAATACTCCTTTTTCCTAACATTCGCCTTTGCAAAACGACAGTCAGAAGTTTTAGAGCTTCAAAACCAGACGATTAGACTTTTGCACACTGCCGTATCATTTAGTGGCTGTTCACTTCCTCGGAAAGCTAGAGTCCCCTGCACATTTTGCACTTTATAAACAATACAAGCTTTTCCCGAATTGCCCGTGCCTCTGTTTCAGCTTCCAGTGTTGATTTGGTATTGTTTTTTGTTTAAAATTCCACCCTGTCACCTTTGGAACTCCATCCACTCACTTTTTCTTCAATAATAAATGATAAAAGGAAATGGAATAAATTCCCCTTAATGAGGAAATTTTCACCTGGCACAGAGGACCTGGGGAAATCTATTAACTGACTGGAGGAACACTGGCAGCATTGCAATTATCAGGAGAGCCTGCTCGCTTCAGCACGGCCCTCTCTTCCACTTGACTGGCTTTCATCTGATCCACCGCCGCAGCAGTAATGCTAAATAAACGTGCCGGCAGAGAGCCCCAGCGCGATACGGGAAGGAGCACTCTCTTTCTGGTCTCCCAAATCAGGCTCTGCTTCATTGTAGGTACGTCACCGAGTTTATGCCCATCCACGTATTACTTAGGTGCATGTTAATGGGTCTTGATCAAAAGGATGAGGAATATTTTGTGAACTGGGAGCCAAAGCCTGAGCTGGGAGCATTTGGGACACAGCTATTGTGCCAGGTAACACCTGCCCTGCAAGCTCACAGGCTCACCCCTGCAGGGCACCTCTGGGCTACCTCCGCGGCTACTCGTGCTGCTCGGGCACACACCTGGGAGCTGCAAAGGTGAGCACGCTCCGGCTCAGCCCACCTGTCCGAGTTCAAGACTGGCTCCCCCTGAATCCAGAGGGGGTGGATTTAAGCCCAGACTACAGTTTCACGATGGCAAGCACCGTGGACCGAAAGCAAGAAGCGCTGGAACTAAAATGCCTAATGCCCAGTCCTGAGAGAGCTCTTCCTCTCTCAGTAGTCATAGACATGGAGGGTTTCAAAAGCCTACTTGATTTCAGGCTGGATCATGTACAAACGCATATTCTTCCTCTTTTCCTCATTTTCCCCACTCTGCTTCAAGGCTCCTAGTGGCTTCCTTGATTGCTCCTGATGCTTTACAAGATTTTGAACATGCCACAATTAAAATAATGAAATCGGTGTGTAAATTCTCTCCATGCTTCTCTACTCAAGACGACAGACTGATATCGTTTTCCCCTCCTGAGAAGCTCGTGAGATGACTGACAAAAAGCTGTCAAAGGAGCATTTAGGGAAGCAGGAGCTGTAAGCCAACAAATCTCGCTCACTGAACAACTATCACTCCAGCGCTTTGCATCTTCAACATTCAGGTCCCTGGGCTAATAAATCTCCCTGTGGACATCTTGAGTTCAGTAACACGAACCTGACACGGTGCCCTAAGACCCAAGTGACTCACACCTAGGATTTAGCAATGCGCTGAAGCAGCAGCCCACACCAAAACACAGCCAAGAAACGGGTCATAGCTGCTTCCTCAGAGGTTATTTTCTACCCCTGCTAAAAAACAGCTTTGAGGTCTTTGCTGGAACGCCATGGTACGGCCTCCCCTGCTTCTGGTATTGTTCATATCACTTGCAGAGATTCCCCAATGGCTTTTAAAGGGCGATGCCTGTATATCCTCTGTATCAGGAAAAAAAATGTTTATTGTGTTTTTACAAATGTACAGATGCTGTGAAAGAAAATACAGTGTGAAATTATTACCAATGGCTCTATAAGACAAACAGAAAGTACCTTATGTCAGATCCACACAACGCACAAACAACAGTGCTAAATAACTGTTTATATTATATTCTTCTCATGTACTGAATTCCTAATTTGTTCCTGAGTCTTCCCTGCCCCACGGTTCACAGAAAAGACAAAAGTAATCTTCCCAGTTAGTTAAAAGCAAGTACAACAAATATGTCAGCGACAGCTCCTCAAACACCATAAATCAGTGCGGGCTCATTCAGCATCACCGGACCTGCTCTGCTTTATACCCACAAGAGATCTGACTTCTCTCTGACCTGTCCCAAAAGCACACAAGTCAGCAGAACCATTGCTTTTGAGAAGAGCGGGTGTGCAACACCCGGTGTGGAAGAGTACAGGTTATCGATAGCTTGTCTCATCTTTCCTCCCTGCATTGTTTCCCACGTCACCTGCTGGAACCAGGTTTTAACTCCAGCACCTGTATTTCTGCAGCTGCTCCACCACAGTCAAGTTTTGAAATCAAGTCATGCTTCCAGCAAGCAGCTTTCAAAGCAGACCTTTCGCAGACCCAAGGACATGAGTTCGAAAAGGAATTCACAATAATCAACTTCTTCCATGGGCCACTGAGCAGAGCACCTGGCTACAAATGCTGGGCTGAAGTGGGTCTGCACCCTCACACTATTTTCTGCTTCGCCTCTATTAACCTGTGTCTCCTTAAGAACGACAAGGGTGACACTCAGGACTGCACTTACCCCTTTCAAGCAAACCACAGGCCAGGAGGTGTTTTCAATCAATGCCCACAGAGCAAGGACACATTCTCCTCCAAAGCAAAGGTCTACAGTACGATTGGTGCCACCATTTCCCACTGCCAATGAGCTGGCTAGTTTGGTACCCACCAAAAGGAAGACCTCCTGTTTCCATCAAGGTTAATTTGAAGACTTGAGCTTTAAGAAGACAGACTTCAGTTTGCTGCTCTTCCAGACTGTCTTTCAGACTTTGGGCAAGTCTTACCATCTCTGTGCTTTGCTCCTCAACTGCAAAACAGGAGTTTCTCATGCTCCTCTTGTCTCACTTGAATTCTACTGTACAGACTTTATCAAGATTGAAATGTTCCTCTTTGGGAAATACACTCATACTTCTGCCGTTTGCAAGATGGCCAAATCTTCCTTGGGTTTCCCTCAGGTTGTGCTCCTGGGGATGATGGTGTTACCAGACCCTACCGCAAATCTGACTCAATCTGGATTGGGTCCGTAACCCCGACCTTAAAGTCACATCTCACTCCTCATTGCCCCAGGCAGCTAGACATGGTCTGTTCAAACCTCCGTCTCCTTCACGAGCTGTCAGGGTGATGAACAGCCAGTGGGGTCACTTCAGGGCCCCTCCCCTCCATTTTATCTCATGGCACAGGTGAGGCCAAATCTAGGGAGAGAATTTCCTGGAAACAGCATATCCTATTGCACTGCCACTGCTCCATACACCATCGCCTGTTCATGGCCCGACAGCATGGGACGGTGCTTGCGTTTGCCATCTGTGTACACATATGTGGTTTTGTTTGTGTGCGTGTGTGTGTGGTGGGAAAGGTTATAGTTATGATTACATTACTGAAGGTATGAAGGTAATTGGTCAAAAGCCAACAAAAACCCCACAATGTAAGTTCCCACTTAAAATGAAAAATACGTAGGTCACAGGAGAAACAGCAGAGGCATGTTTGACATGGGTGATATTACTGGATATTCTTGCAAGTACTCTCAAAATGACTTTCCTTTCCCAATTCAACTCAGGCCATTTGCTTTCCTGCAGCCAAATCATGACCTGAAACAACTCTTTCTCCATCTTAGAGGGCCCAGAGGCAGTCAAATGGAAACACTGCTGCAGCATGACAAAAGCTGTACAGTCTCACCAGCCCAGGTCCAATCACCTTTGGAAAGAAGTTCACTGGGACAAACACAAACGGGGCAGAGCGTGCCCTTCCCAGTCTCTCCTGTCTCTGCAAGCGGCTGCAATGCCTGTACACCACTGGGAACGGACAAACATTTATAGGTCAGAAAGGATTTTCCCCCCATAACATTATCCCATACAACTTCCATGGATGGCAACAGATTCCCTGCACAAACCGGTAAGGCCTTCTGCTCACCTCAATCACTCCCCGTGGCGAGGATGCAAGGCAGCACGCAGTATGTGAACGCTCTGCTGAACTGCACCCAAAGGCCTCCACCTGCCTCTGATCCCCCTTCCCCAGCTGTCTGCCACATCCACTTGCTCTAGCTCTAAATGTCCTCTTGGCAGAGACCATCTCCTTGTTACCGGTCTCTGCAACAACCCCGCAGGGCCCAAATCAAGACTCTTGGCAGAGATGTTACTCCAAATGCATCCAAAACATCATTGCAAAGAACCTCCAAACCAATCAGGAGGCAAAAAGGAAGGGATGGATTTGACCAAGCAGAGAGCAAACGTAACCAGCAGCAGTGCCTGGGAACAGGGCAACCGCCTCTGGCCCTGGTAATTCTATTTCAACAAGAGAAAGATCTAAAGCAATGGTGGTGCCACAGCCCATTCTTTTCAATTGGAAATACTCCTGTAGCACAGGTGAAACTCATGCCAGGCGTGCTGGGGACTGGGAACAGCTGGCTGCAGGAAGAGCACACGCGTGCCAAGGCTCATTTGCACCACTCAATTAGCTTTCCCTCGGCTCTTGCAGAGATGTGTTTCCTGATGTGGCTCACTGGACTAGTGTCTTAGTTCAGGTCAGAAGCGTTTTCCCCTGGCTCCTTGTCTTTGTGCCAACGTGCCTTCAACATAATGCAGCTGGAGAGTCCATCCTCTCCCTCCAACACAGGTTGTGAGGCAAGAGAGTTTCCTTGGGAAGGTTTGAACAAGGATATCGGAGTTAAAATCTGCACTGGTAAGTGAATGAGACTAAGCTAACTTATACCACCTGCAATCTGAGCTGAATTGCATGAATCCGCTTACATGGGACGCAACATTAGTTGTGTATGACACAAATGCAAGGTCGGATGCTGCAGAAGGGCTTGCTGCAGCAGGCCGGCTACACAGTCTGCTGCCTAGTCACCAGAAAGATGAAAAACTTTGTGGAATGGTACCAGCTACTGATCACACACTAGTAGTATTACCACCTGCCACCCACAGTGAAGAGAGGGAAAGCGACCTCAGTGATACAGGAAAGTTCGGCACAATTAGCCTCTGTGGAGCGATGCTGGATTAATACCAGCCGAGGATGGGACCAGCCCCTGGCGTCCCAAGTGCATCATTCCACAGCACGCCAATCCAACAGCAAGGAAATAAAACTGATTCTGGATATATTGTTTTTCTGCCTCAGGAGCTGCACATAGATATATTTACGGCACTTGAGACAAATGCAACATGACACGGATGTTAGAGGGCAAAGACTTGCGCAGCCAAACAGTAGATTTCTGTAAATAATCAAGCTACTCCTTCTCTTCGACATCTCCCTCCACATTTATTTTTGTTTAGCTCCAGATCCAGCCTGTTCCGGGGGCAAGGGAGAGCAAAAGCTGCTCAACGACAGCCGTGCAGCTGGTCGCACAGCAGCGAGCCCAGCCGACGCGCAACCAGCGCCCCTGCGGCGCGCTCCCAGCGCCACCCTGTGGCGCGACGGGGCGAAGGCGGCGGGGCCCGCGGCGCGGAACCGGCCCCCCCGGCCCCGACTCCGCCAGGATCTGCTCCCCACCTCCTAAACCACGACGGGAAAGCTCCAGTCAGCAAGAGGCTGGAACTGAAATACGGCCCAGCGCTTTAATTTACTGCCCTCTTTCCTGCTTAGTTTTGTATGGTCATCTTTCTTGAAGAAAGAAGAAGATTTATATTTAAATATGTCTGGAATTATAGATGTTTGAAAGTGCAGTACAAAAGCAACACGTACTGCACGATCACAGCAAGGCAGAAAAGCTTAAAAATCAATTGGCCAGGCTGGAAAAAAATGCAGTGCAGTAAGTCAGGGCACGTCCTGCGTCTGAAGGCTGACTCTGCCCTAGGTACCCACGCACAGCCTGCTGTTACTCACCGCAGGCCATCCGCCTTCCCAGCCTCGGCCTCAAAGATACAGGGAGGATTTTCCAAAATACACTGGAACTTCCATAATCCCCGAGCACCGCCGAGATGCCTAAACACTCGAAGAAGTTCTTAGACCAAAAAGAGTGTTCTCAGAAATTTCCTCTGTCCTGCTGAGGCAGTGAATTTGGTTTTAAGACAACACTGCTTGCTCCGAGCACCGAAATAAACTTCTAGCACTGACCACATCTGTGCTCAGGGTCTATCACAGGTTCCCCAGCAGAAGGATCCTCAGAAGCATCCTAGGACAAGGCTGTTGGTTTTTCTTACCTGTTCCCTTCCTTCAGGATCTTCTCCATGTTCACAATGCTGCGCATCTTATACAGGAACCACTTGTCAATGGCTGTGAGTTTATGAATAGCATCCACAGGGACGTCGTTCTCCAAAGCCTGACAAAAAGAGGAGAGCACCAAAAAGACCCTTGAATACATGCTTCGCAAATGTAGATTTAGCCTGAAAATAGGTAGCAGCAACTATATCAAGACATGATAAGTATGGTACACTATGCTGGACAAATCAAAGGTTCATCTCTGAGACAGGATCCTGTCTCCCACAGCAACAGAAAACGTGCGCCTCAAGCAGTGTCAGGAGGCACCAGCCTCTTCTGTTCATGCTTTGGTACCAAAAGCTGGCTTCTGTTTGAGCAAGGAGACATAATTTGTTTTTTACAGACACAGCAGCCAAGCTTAAACTGATGGCAACAAGGATTGGTGGCCACTGAATATGTGCCTTAGCTAACTACAGAGAGGCAAATTCAGCCTGAAGTTCTGACCCCTCCATCTGCACCCCTTATCGCCTCAGGTTCCCTAAATCTCAGACCCGCTGCCCACCTCCCAGCTGCAAACGTTAAACAGAAAGGTCCCGATTCTCAGCTGTGGAGGAACTCTTTGCTTTGGAGATAAGTCTTCTTTTACCCTTGAAATACAAGGCTGAATCAAAACACGTAGCCTTGAAATACCTCTGAAGGAAGGGGAAGTCCAGTCCTGGGTGGCACTTTACAGCTACAGTGTAACTCTACCTTCTCTGACTGTATCTCAAGTTCATGTTAAGATCGTACAAATTCCCCTGCACTATGCTGTCGGGGCTAGTTTTTTTTTTGTTTGTTTGTTTGTTTTTTTCTTCCAACTATTTGCAACGACGGGATAAAAAGGAACCCCACAGAGCTATTATTCATAACACAGTGGATTACAGGACACTCCAGTATTAAAAAATCTCAGATGAATATGCCAGAGGCGCTCCCCGGTATGACACAGTTGTGTCTTCTATCACTGATATTTCCTGGGTCTCACCAGTGGTGCAGTTACAACTCTCCTGATAAAACAACTATAATCAACCATAATGATAACACCGGCACGGTGTTTTTGCTGAGCTGAAGTAATCAGGCTCATTAATTTGTTACCACACTTAATTGTTTTCTTGCAGGGCAGTATCCCTGGCACAAAGCCAGAGCAAAGCCACCGAAGAAAGCTCCAGCGTTAATCCAGGAATGAGCTTAGCCCACTGCACCCCAGCGTTATCCCTCCGAATTATCAAGCTGCAGACACACCGTTGTACCGTCACCACATGCTTCAGCACGGTGACGAGGAGCCTTCGCGCCGGCTGAGAGAAATGCAAAGGTCACTCCAGCGCTGTGCTGCACGAGGGCACCACCCGCACGGACAAGGGATGGTAAGGGCTCTCATTGGGCACTGCAAAATACCGATGCCACCTTCTACCTTTTCTAAAGGATTTCCAGGCAGCTTGCCGTGGTCTCCCTCTCACAATTATTCTCCTGTCCTGAGAAGTACTAAGCTGCTGACTTGGATATCCTGCTTGCTCACAAGCAGCAGTGAAAATTTCTACTGCACATTTTGCTCCTCTGAGTAACGGGTCGCTTCCACACCGAACCTTCAGCTGGCACTTGGCACCCACCAGGCACTGCTCTTCCAGACGCCTGCAAAGAGAAGCCTGGGGCCATCACAGCGGTCGCCGAGCAGATGCAACCACAGGGCTGGGCTTCTCACGCATTCCTGGGTATAATACTGGTACGAGGCAACTCATAAGGGATCCCTCCCGTCCTGATTCCTCAGTGCTTCGAGGGCAAGGTCACGCTGCCACATTAGAGGGACATGAGCACGTCTTTCCTCTGCACACCTGTTCTCACAAGACACGTGCAGACTTGCATGTCTTGAGGATCTCCAACCTTCAGTCAATGGTCCCTGAGCCACGCATACACACACAGGTAGCCCAACCACACACACTTAATCTGCTTAGGACACTCTGTTTAAGAGTCCTAGGGATCTTCAAGGGAAACTGAAAAAAACAAACACCTCCCCCTCCTTAATCAGAGGTGGGGCAGAGAAAATAAACCATCTTCACCACTGCGGCGTAGATCTGGAGACTGGGAGAGAAGAATGAGTTTGTAGACGGTTCTTGCTCCCAAATCACCACACTACAGGGGCAAATCAGGTTTCCGGGCAGAAAATCCCTGTAGGATTTGATCAGAGGCCCTGGACAGCACTCAGATGGCTTTACTCTATTCAAACAGCCTAAACACACCAGGAAAGAAGGGGGAGGGAGCCACAGCAGGACAGCGTGACTTTAGAGCCCTGCTCACTCTCAAGAGTGTCCCATCCAGTAGACACTGGCCCCATGCTGGGAAGCCAAGGGGGTTATAGGACTGCCTTCACACCGCCAGACAGGAAGCAAGCCTGGTCTCCAGGCCAAGCAACAGAAGGCAGCAGAGCTGCCTGTGCTGCTGTCTCTAGGGCTGGCACCCTTCTTCCTTCAGTCCCTCGTTCCTTCTTTTACATGACAACAGGGAGGCCCATTACAACAGCAGGAGCTTGGAATGGCAGCTGAGCTCCCCTTCCCCTTCCCCTGAACCGCTACTGTTCTCATCAGCCAACAGACAAAGGAGAGAGAAAAGGCAAAAAGCCTTGGAGAGTTGACTAGTGGGGCTTGTGGGGGAGGAGAAGACATGCAAGGAAGCTCCATCCTGTTTCAAACAAAGCTGACTGCTAATGGGGACTAACTGTTGGCTTTTAAATGTCAGCAAGCTGGAAAGGGATTTCCAGGCAGGCAGCCCCAGCTGCCAGGAGTACTTCTCACTGATATTGCTTGCCTCAGTTATTAACAGGGACGAATTAGTGCTCTGCGTCAGGCAGAAGCAACTCTTTACAGAGAGGGATTAAGACTTTGATCTTGCTTTTTTCAACAGCTCCCAGTGAAAATGCCACCAGCTGGGAACACCCAGAGTGTTCAGTGGGACCCAAACTCACCTTCATCTTCCCAGATCCCCTGTGTTAACATGGGGCTAAGATTAACCTTTCATAAAAGCTCTCTGAGACACTCTGAGACGAGAAGCAAGATTTTTCTCTCAGTTACAAGAGAAAGCTCTAATAAAGACCAAGCGCAGCTGCTGAAGGATGTTCTACACTTATGAAGACATGCATTTCCCCAGCTTGAAAAGCAAGAGTCAACAGCTGGACAAGCCACACATTTATAGAACATCTTGTGCCTTTTGTTCAGGCCATTTATAAGAGGAACAGCTACGTGAAAACCTTTTTACAAATACAGCACAACCTCAGCTCCCCACACTCATGTGAAGGATGTAATGAGATGTTTCTAAACACGAGCACAAAGGGCTTAAAGACTCCACCACACAAAGTCAGGGGCACAAAGAATAGTAACTGGGTGATCCCTGCCAGGAAGGTCTGGATTCTTAAAAACCCCCAGCAGGCAAGTACGAGCTATAAAAGACAGCTATCCCTTCCTCCTCATAGAGGGCATGGACAAATGGACAAGCCAGCTGCAGCAAAACCAAAGTGTGAAATTGCACCTACCTGGTGAAGTAACTAACCCACCTTTACCAAGTGACGTACACAGGCAAACACCACGGAGTTGAAGGAACAAATTATTTCACACCCTAACTTCCCTTACAATAACAGCCCAGTTACCCAGACACCTTGAAAGATGATTTGCCCAGTGTGACAGGAGGTTAAAAGAATGCTAGGGAAGTTGAGCCTATTTTCAAAGAACAGGGGGTTTCCTGTAGGGTAAGTTTAACATAGAGCTTTATTATTTTTTTTTTTAGTTTCAAGCCCATACCAATGCAACAATTGCAAAAAGACAGTGCTCTCGGACTGCAGCTTGCCATTCTTTATCATCCTTTGTTTCAGTTCTCAAAAGGATCTTCATTTTTTCCTTCCTCCCTTCCTAGAAATTAATGGTAATCTGAAAAACTGGCCAGCTTTGACTGACACTTACACTAGCATAAAGCAGGGCAGAACATTACCCAATATTTAGCAAACAATTATATTATAGGAAAAAACGAAGGAAAGTGATCCAGGTCTCTGCCAACACTCAGCTACAAACTGACACATCAGGACACAGGAACGCACCTGCTGCTGAATACAATGAGCACTGGCTAAGATTGTACCAAACACATGACCTGAATACAAAAGATGCAGGAAAATACAGATGTCAGCAGGAAAAATTAAAGTCATATACCCTCCCAGCTATTATGTTCTGCAGAGGAAATTACATGCAACAGAGAATATCCGTACTTTAACAGCAAGGATCCTACACAAGGTGGTCTCAGCGTGCTTGACACAAGGAAGCATGTAGGTGAAGAATCTGTCACCTCAGTTGACCCAATCTGGTAGATTTAACTCAAGAGACATAGGTCAAGGGCTTTCTATCTTTTGTTACCTTGGCTATCGCATATATTCGAGTGCTGGATGGCTCGGAGAGTTCCTTCTGGAGATCTACGATGGCTGGCCAGGCTTTATTCATGGGCAGATGTGAAGTGAAACCATCTACAGATGGGTGACACATTCTCAGGGCCTTTTGGAAGCTCTCTTCAAAAGTACGTCCGATAGCCATGACCTGTAACGGAGAGCACTTCCACATTAGCTATGGTGAGCTGCTGCCCAGCTACCCCCTAACAACAGAGGCGTGCAAATTTAAACCATGAAGATACGCATACAGAAAGATTACAGCCTTTGGACCTCCTCCGTAAGACAGTCCTGCTGGCTTGAAGACAGGCGCAGCTGACTGAGCCTTGGAAGCCCCACTTCCAGGCCTGACTCTGCCAATACCATCAACAGAGAGTTTTCAGACGAGCGCCTGCTTTCTGCTTTTGTCTCCCTGTCCGTAAAACACAGGAAGCCACTGCTCTCTGCAAACTGCTTTGAAGCACTTTAGTAGAGGGAAGCATTACGCAGCAGCATGGGTGTAGTAATATAGCAGGATATTTCTGTTTAACAACCTGTTAGAGACAGAAACGCACAGTGGGAATTCTAAGGTTCAGAAGAAATCTGCTCCTCTGCTTTAAATTACATTTAACAGCGACTCTCCCCTGTGAGGGCTCTCTTAAAGGATTACTCCTCATTGGCATAGCAGCACTGGGGTTTCCCCTCCTTCAATCTTGACATCACATCTAATATGAAAACAAGCCTTTCTCTGTGGAAATCTGTGAGGTAACAGAGCCCTTTCTCAAATTTCAACATTTTTATTTCCCAGTGCAGTGAAACCCTAACAGCATAAAAATCTTCTCAAACACAATGTTGAAAAATGTCAAAGAAAAAAATAACATTGTTTTCTCTTTTCTCACAGCTCCAGGCCCACTGCCCAGCACAACAGAGCTCAGGAAGAAACAGCCCAGGCCAGACTGCTCAATTAATAAAAATGCAGCAGGTGCTGCGATCTGGCTTTAAGCTCAGGGCCAGGGAGACAACCACGCCATACTAATAGAGACACTGCGGCAAGAAGCTCTCTGCTTCAAAGACACCCTCTTCTACTCACAGGTCCTGGAGACTAACCTCTTTGCCGAGTGCTTCTCCCAGCTGCCAACTGCATCTCTAAATCTTCTCCACCCGTTTCAGTTCACCCCCAGCTCACAGACCTGCACGGGTGGAGCGCTGACTTTTCCTGTATCTTCCCCCATCCCTTTACCCAACATCTGCCTTGAGAAGGCCAGGGGGTACATGCACTTCTGCTTGTGTGACATATGACCACTGGAAGGACTCGATTCTTCCTCCTGCAAATGTGTATGGCCAGGAAGTGTTTACAGCTGATAGTGCCCAGGACAGCTGTATTCAGGAACCCCAGCTCCATAGAACAGTCCAAAAAACCCCATATCGGTAAGCATCAACTCACAGAAAAAAAACCAAAAAACACCACCTCATTGCCATTAAAAGCCAAAACTGCCACTGGAAAATCAAGTTCTAAATAATCCTTCCGGTTGTGATGAAGGCGTGTTGTCTCAGCAAGACAGAATTGATGTTAGGAAGGTCTCATGTGTCAAAATAATTTAATAAAATAGCTAGTTGAAAAGCATTAAGAAAAAAAGGCAACTGGAAAAAAAACACAATTAATTATTTCGCTTTGGTAGCTGATACATAATTAACTAATTCAGTGGGTAATTTAACCATTTTGCTTTACTTCTCTCCTCTTAAAACATGGTCTGAAAATGCTTACCTTAAAGTCAGGGTTTAAAAGTCACACTGCCATGTTCCAGATCCAAGAGACTTAATCACTAAGAGAAGTTACAACTCTAACGTTATAATCTCTATAACGAGATTACAGGTTGTGTTTGGATTTCAAGAGCAGAAGTAGGCTGAGATTTGGCATATGGTTTTAACAGAGAGGATAAATAGCTATGGGAACAACTGAGAGCTGCGGCGTATTGGCATCACTGAAAATCTTCGACTACAACTCCTGAGGTTATGCTCTAACTGACCACCACTACAGAACCCAAACAAAAAATAATTCTGAGTCTTGTAGTGAGTGTTAAGAACAAAGGCAACTTCAGGTGATCCAAAGTGGGGCTCTTCCCTTAAAAGTCAAACCATTTATGAATCTACACTGTGATATCCAAGATTACACACACCTAACTCATTTCAATTAATTACAGTACTCAATAAAAATCATTTGAGCTGAATAGATATCTTCAAAAGCCATTAGGCCCCCAAAAACAGATATTCTGAGAGGTTCCAAGAACGAAATGATTGTCCCAAGCAATGGGATGGAAGGGAAGGAGAGGGTCCTGCACTCACCTCTCCCACACTCTTCATGGAGCTTCCAATCCGGTTGGACATATGCCGAAAACGGTCCAAATCCCAGCGGGGTATCTTGGTAACAACATAATCCAGGCTGGGTTCAAAGCAGGCAGAGGTTTCTCCTGTCACCACGTTCTTGATTTCTGGCAAGGGGATCCCCAAGGCAATTTTGGCTGCAATGAATGCTAACGGATACCTGCCATAGAGGGAAGGTAGACAATGGCAGAGTGGGAAGTACTTTGCTTTTGCAAATCTCCCAGCAGTGGATCAAATTAAACAGATGTGAGGCATTTGTCCCTCCTCAACGCAACAGAAGGTTACTGTGCTCAGGCACAGCAGGGCCCCTCCAGCTTCCTACGCGTTGTAGGGCTACCTAGATCTGGGACTTGCTTTATTATCTGCAAACCCACCATTTAAATGTGTGTCACACCCAGAGTGCTACCACAGACAGATACGCTTTGCTTTAAGTCTGTCATCCAAAAACAAAACAATCAAGTGCCCACCGTCCAACATCATGGTTCATCTCCAGTCTGCTATGGCACTTCAACAACCACAAGAGCTGTTGAGAACTGCAAATTAGAGATTAATTTGTGCCTCTCAACAGCATCTGCAAAGTACAATTAAGAAGCCAATTTTTAAACAGCCTGCTCTGACCATCCTTATCTTGATTAGTTTATGATTAGCCAACAAAACAAAGGCAGCTCGCAATGCCATTTGCATCAATCTGACAGACAGCTCATTAATAACTCTGTCCTCTGGGTCCCAGAGATGATTTGCAGCCAACATATGGATGCAGTGGACATGCTTTGCGAGGACAGCTAGAGGCTCCCCCCACACCTCCTGGGAGTTCTTGCATTTGTAGTAACAGCACCTGCAGGCGGGAAGGGACCTGGAGGGCTCACTAACCCCTTCTTCCACCTCCCAGCAGGACCATCTCCCCAAGGGTCAATCCTAGAGATGCTGACAAGATCTGCTCTTAGAGGCTTCCCACGCAGAAATCTGTGCCTTAGTGACCTCACCACTCCAGAGCTCTTCCTAACAACCAGCGTCACTCTTCCTTGCTGCAAATTAAGCCTCTGTGTCTTAACTGCCTGGAGAGCAGGTGCAGGAACTCTTCTTCCTTGCAGAAGTCACATATTTAAATAATACACTGGACCAAGTCCCTTACTGCAAAATTCTCTCTTTCTGTTCCTCTCCCCTCAGTGTTTGTTTGTTCGTTCACTCGTTTGTTCTGTGGTGGTTTGGTTTTTTTTAAATAATCTTACCCTGTTGCCTTGGATGCCAAAGCTGAACTTCTCGAAAGCCTGGCGTTAACTTCAATGATGTAGTACTCCAGGGAAGTTGGATGCAGAGCAAACTGTATATTACACTCTCCCACGATGCCCAAATGTCGGACAACTTTGATGGCACGATCCCTCAGCATCTGAAATTCCTCATTAGAGAGCGTCTGGCTTGGAGCCACTACAACCGAATCTCCTGTTTGTCACAAGGTAGCAGAGAAGGCAAGTGAGCAGCAGTCCAGCAGCAGTAAATTGCAGGTCACTTTCTCTACTAACCCATTGCCAATAACGAGGGTACCACAGACACTCAAACCCGTGGGTGCACAGCTGATGAAAAGCACAGAGAGGCGCCCAGAGTTGGAGAGGCCAGGCAATCTTATGGAAAGTGCGATCACAGGGGTAGGTTTAGCCTAACACTACCTGTTTCACGCCCAACTGGCTCCATCCACGATTTGAAGAGTATTTCTAGAGCCCACTTCATCAATCACAAAACTATGTCCATAACAGCAGGCAGAAGGGTACTGCATAACAAAGTTAATGAGCCGTTTCCAGTGAGTCGCCCTGTGCCCAAGCCTACCTGTGTGGACTCCCATAGCATCGATGTTTTCCATATTGCAAACAGCAATACAGTTATCAGCAGCATCTCTCACAACTTCATACTCTATCTCCTTCCAGCCAACAACTGACTTTTCCACCAGAATTTGGTTAGTCATTGCAAATGCCTGGGAATACGTTAGGGAAAATGAACAGTAAGAAAGAAAACCTTATTAGAAGATGTTCCCATATTTAAGACTACTGCGGTGTATCTCCAGACACCCCAGACGAACACAAAAATTGAAAGATGGAGATAAGCAAAGTTCGTAGCGCTGATGACAAGTACTTTATATTTCTCGTTTTTAAAAAAAAAAAATAAAAAATTGAATTAGCTTAATTTGAAAGGCACAGAAAATATTTATGTGAGCTTGCAATGGCATATAAATAAGAGGAATATAAAAATATCTAAGGCTTCAATCATGCAACAGAGACATGCTTTGGTTTGTGTATGTGGGTAGCCCCACAGACTTCAACAGGAGAACTCTGCAGAAAGCTAAATGACTAAGTGATGGGGAGCGTGGGTGCCAGCAAACACCACGTAATTAATAGCACTAATAATGCTGCTTATCATTGGCATACTAACCAGAAGCAAGATTCGTGATTTATTCTTAAACTTGATCTTGAAAGCACTCCTCAGCACAAGGGACAAAAATGAAAAATACAGTCTGTTGGTAAATGAGCATAATCTAAGTGAATAAATGGCCTTAATATTAGCAGATAAAAACCATTAATCAATTCTCACTTAAAATCCTAGAAAGTAACAGGCACATTATCAATCCATCCTTTAGCAAAGCTTCTTGTTTTAATGCTGCCCATGAATCAGTCTTCAGCCTGGTCCCCTCTGTAGTTAGCTCAAGCCGTTAGTCAAACGTTGCCCTTAGCTCACTTGCCAAACTTGCACGCACACACAAAAAAAAAAGAAAAGAAAAAAATATTTTGAGGAGTGGCACCTCACACCCGGCCCGAGCAGGCACTGCATTTGCCGTGATGGAGTGGGAACACCCCGCCACACTCGTGGAACAATCCACGCTGCTCCTGTGTTACCGTCTCTTGCCTCCTCTCACTAAAAACAAGCAGCGTCAGGAGACGTGAACGCACGGGCAGATTACCTGAACCCACAGGTGTTCAGATATCTGAGTTACATAGAGGTCAGAGTCCAGCGGCTGAAAATCCAGCTCACAGAATCACTACAGATCATCTTCATAACTGAAAAGAGCGGAGTTTCTGCTGGGCTGTGGAAACCAGCATCCAAAATTGAGTTAATTCAACAACACTGAAATTGGTTTATGCTGTAAATTCTGAAATATTGTTCTTCATTCAAAATGCCGATGGTCTTTTAGTATCATTTTTGAGAAGATGAAAATATTTACCTAGAAAGTGGAACAGAACCAGACTTTTGGTAGAAAAAAAGCAAAGTTTCAGAAACACGAAAGTTTTATTAAAAATACGAACTGCCCCACTACTAAAATTTTACAGAAAATGAGATTTTTTTAAAATGCTATCGTTTTACAGATTTCTGGGGAAAACGGAGATTTCAAAATGACTTTTTTTAAAAAAAAAAAACCAGCAAGAAATGGGTGATCAAAACCAGGTTCTCCTACTGAAAAAGATGTTTCGATATAAGCCTTTCAGACAGCCGCACTCCAAGGGTTTCTGGGTGAATTTCTGCTTTCTCTAAACACAGAGTGTGCGTGAACTTGGGCAAGCAAAGTGTTTCCAGCCTCAGCCATCAATCTGTAAGACGAGGTACTGCACCCACTGCCGCCTCCGGCATCCGTCAGTCCTGTCCCCTGCGCCTCCCTGCACAGCCACTGCCCGAGCAGGAGTTTGTCCAGCGCTAAGCTGGACCCAAGTCTGTCTGCGTGACAGCAGGGTGGAGGAACACAAAAATGTCATTTTCACAGGCAGCTCTTTCTGGCATCAACAGTATTTCTTTCTAGAGATACGCAAAAGATTACGAGGTTCAGCAAATCAGGAAAAGGCAAATCCAAGAATTTTAGAGACCAACTGACAGAGATTTATTTCCTGAAATTCTGCATTTTGCCAAGGAAAAAAGCTTGTGTTTTGTCTTCCCCAATTATCTGTTTACTTTTCACGGCAAATTTATAAAAAACAATCCCAGATTTCCTGCAGAAAAAAGAGCTGTCTCCTCATAGCCAGTGACAGCTGGTGGATGTCAAATTTTGAAGCATCATCCTGTTAAATCTCTACAAGAGATGTTGACCTAGCAAAAATACCATCTTTAGACAGAAGCACAGCAGAGGCCCAAAACCTCCCAGCTCTCTTGTCCCTCATACCACCTTATCACTCAGCATTTCACATGTTTCAACTTCATTGACATCCTTCACGTGCCATTTACTCCAGAAAGCAGGTGAATATAGTCCATGGTGTTTCTTTTCAGACCAAAATTGCTGAAACACTTGCTCAAATTCTGACCCATTTCTCATGAATTTAACAGATCTGTCATTTAACCATTTTCATTACCCAAGTCAGCAGGAATTACGAAAAGAGGGCATTAGAAGGAATCAGGATAACATTTTACAGCTGAGATGAAAGGTAGGGTATGTACAGTTCCAGTGTCTGTGACTATTAGAAGAATATCTAAGAAAATCAGATGTTCAGCTCTATTCCCAGAGCTTGCAACTGCAGACGTACCTTTGTACCAAGGTCCAGCAAACTTTCCTTATCAGGGCATATGCCTGACCCCAGACCACCAAGGGCATAAGCAGAACGTATCATGACTGGGTAGCTAATCTTTTCAGCTGCCTTCAGAGCATCTTCAATCTTAAAGGAGAGGGGAATACATTTCAGAGATCTGATAACAATTAAGATGAATACAGTCTTCAACCCTGGTTACACGGTTAACTGGCAATCCCACCAGTAAGACACTAAGGTATCTGAAGATAAAATGAAAAGAATAAAAGTTGGCTTTGTAACATTGCTTCTTTTTTCTGCCAAACAGCAGAAAACTGGAACATGGACTCAAGGAGGTGACTTCTTTCCTTAGTTGTGTGGACTTCCTTGATGACTTTCCATGGACAGTGTCCTTACCTGGTCTGTCTTCACAGACTTTAGCCCCTCCAACAAGACATCCTGGTTTAAGACCTGTTTGGTTTCCTCCAAACTCAAACAGGCCTTCCCGCTGAACCAATTTTTTGTTTTCACATTCCCTTCCTCAAGAAGGATTTCTGCTGATTTTGAGGGCCTGAAATCCTAAGTCTACAATGAATTTTTTTTAAAAAGTAGCCGCTGAAATGTTATATATTTTTGCGCTGCAGCACAGAAGTCACCCCAACCTAATTTACTTTTCTTGTCAATAGGTAAATTAGCTTAGGCTTTCCAAGTGCTTAATTGCATTTTCCCTCATTTTAAATCATGGTGAACCTGCATCAACCACTGTGGAGTGCTGATGAAAGCACAGAAGCTGTAGTATCAACAGTTGTATTCAGCTTTCACTTAACAAAACCAGAATATTTTTTTAATAACTCAAATGGGCAACAGTAATAGTAATCACATCTTCAAAATTGTCTGATTTACCGACTCCACTGCAAAGCTAGGAGCAATCTTTTCATTTAGCTCAGTCAGTTTATCGGAAAAAAGCTTTCTGTCCTCTGTAGCCATGATGGATTCAACTGATGTGCCTAAGACCTTCACACCATACTCCTGCAGGACTCCTTGCTTGAAGAGTTCCACTCCTGCAGAGTAAGCACAGTCACAGTTTTGAGGACTGAAGAAGACAGTATTCAGAAGGCATCTAACTACCCGACAACTGGTCTGGCTTCATCAACAGCTAACTGTATTATTTGTAGCCAATATTAGAACTCAGAACCATAACAGGGAAGTTTCTGTCCTCAAATCTATGAAGCTTGGGATATCAGTAAAGCCACTGCTTGGCCATCATCTGCAACACAAGACAAAGCAGCGCAGGCGGACGCTGCTGCAAGATGCTAAATGAAGCTAACTTTTCCGTTTGATCTCTGCCTGAAGGTGGCCTGGATATCCCCAATCCAACTATGATAACTAAGCCTTAAACTGAAAAGCAGGATATACAAATCACTTTTAAGTATGAAACCAAGCACTTAGATGTTATGTTCCCAGCTTAGCAATTACTCACTCCCCCGTGGTCAGCATCTCTGCCTGTGTTCCTCAGTACCTGGGCAACGTACCAGGCACGTGGGTCCTGCACCTCTGCACAACTAAAGTCTGCTGAACATATGGTAAAAACCGTGGTTTCACCTGCAAGGAACACCAAGGCGCCTGTAGCGTACTCACCACAGTTGAGAGCAGTCTGGCCACCCATGCCCAGAATTAATCCATCAGGACGCTCCACCTTGATGACCTCTGTGACAAACTGTGGAGTGATGGGCAGGAAGTAGACAGCATCAGCCTGCTTTAAGCCAGTCTCATTGGTCTGCACTGAAGCGATGTTGGGATTCATCAGGACAATTTTCACATTTTCTTCCTGAAAAATGAAAACCTGCATTAAAACGATACATATGTGGAAAAAGAGCTAATAGCAGCAGCAGGGAGGGATGGAATTCAGCAAGCAACTCACCACCAGCAGGACTGAGAAAGCCTGGTTCCTTATGTACTCTCCCATAAGGGATTTCTGGTATCTCGTACCAGGCTGAGCTAACGCTAGGTCTTTACTTTTATGCCTCTGCTTCTCTGTGAATCTTGGGGGAATGGAAATTTGGTTGAATTTTTTTCAAACATTTATGACCTACATAAGGGAGAGAGGAACAAACTCCAGCATAATCATGTCTGTCTTCTTTTGGAAAGCAGACTAAAAGTGACAAAAGCAAAAAAAGCTTTTCTTGCCAAGCAGTAGGTCTTTGATCATGGGTGTCCAGCTAGTTCCCAGATTTTTGTACTTGTAACAGTACAAGAATACATTTTTGGTTTTGACTTTCCATAAGGATACTTCAATTTTCCTGGTGTTATCACTTAAAAAAATCTTGTCCTATAACCTTATTATTTGATATTGCACATACTAAAAGACCAACTCTGCCTCTATATGCAAGACAAAGGTTAGCCAAAACTTCACACTGTTTTTTCTGTCACACATGAGAAATTGAGACAGAGTGGTAATGAAGTGTACGTGTTTCCTGCTATACCAACGGGAGCTTTGCCACCCTCCTGGCTACAGGCAGAAATTCACTAGTTTGCTCAACACCAGAAAGGGCTGAGTCAGAGCTGCGCAGATCAGCTCTCCCACTCTCGAAATATTAGTGTGGAATGAGGAAGCCGACAAAGTTTTGCTAATAATGATGAGACCAGAATGTGGCCAAGCTTAAAAAAAAACACGTCAGCCACAAGCAGATAAAGAACACTGCATTACTGCTTTGTTGAAAAGGTGGACTGGGAAGTGCAAAGGCTGTGGCCTGATTTTTACAGGAACTTGTTCTAATCTCTATCACCTTCTTGTAAGGCAATAAACTTCTACAAACAAACCAACCATTTGTAAACAACGCTAATCATAGATGCATAATACATTTTAAGAGAAAGATTTGCTATATGGAAGTTGCAGAGGTTAAGAAACAACAATGACGACTCTCATTAAAAACAGGAACTGGGATGATACTAAAAAAAAGTGTAAAAAGAAACAGGAAAAAGTTTTGTAGCCTGAGTCAGCCATTCCTCGAGCAAATGCTATGGAAGTATTGTTGGGACCAGTATAGAAATTGCTCTTTTTCCCCCGTTCAGAATAAGCATGAAAATACCATAGGGTTTTTCTGTGTTTGTTTAAAATTTGTGATCGCTTGACCTATTGGTTTGGGGGAAGAAATATATAGCTCACCTGGAGCAGTGGGATTCTCACTCAGAGCTCTGACTGCTCAGTTCAGGTATTGGATAACCTTTCTTCTGCTTCCTTTGATAACTTAAACTACAGCCTTGAAAACTGGCTGTAACTTTCTGCTGACCTTTTTTCCCCCGCGAAAAGTTGGATTTTTTTCACTGAAGCACATTTTCCTTGGAAATGCGTGGAACAGGGAAGGGAAAGAAGAGATAAAATCCTCATGGAACACATTTTGGATTTAGCCAAATGACCCCAAACTGGGTAGTTTTCAAGTAGGGAATTATACCCCAAACCCCACCATGTGAGTGCACTGCGCAGGATGCTTCAGCACAAGCACTGTTTTAAGTGCGTGCATTTCTCAGGCATGTTCAGAGGTACACACGCATTTTTGCTTGCTTCAGAACAATACAGCTCTCCAGTCTCCAGAAGGGGAACACCAGAAACCAGCTGGTAAGTTTACTGGACAAAATTCATCCAAAGGAACGACTTTTCATTCATTCCTTTCAAGACTACGAATCTATTCTGGAAACAAAACTTGGCATATATGAACTTTTAAAAGTTAATCCTATTTAAAATAAATACTATTCAGAAAAACTGCCTCGATAAGGGGTTCAAAATCTTTTGCGTAACAGACTTGACAACAGCCAACCATTCAGCTGTTGATATTATTTGTCTACCTTGCCATGTGTTGGCATATCGTGAAAGTTCCAGTAATTTCAGCTCAGGTGTAGCTGACCATACTCCTCCTCTTCATTTCATTCAATATGACAAGCCTGGAGTGACAGTCACACATCACAAATAAACTGCTTGAAGACTACAATGGAAACCTTGAGAACGTCTCTCTTCGGAAGATAATTGCGAGTGGTTAACTCACATCACCCAACCAACATATTCACAAACAGAAAAATGCCTAAATTTCCTAAATGCCGACAGTCATTTATTCTCACCAGCTTCCCTGCCCCAGTGATACTGTAGTTGGATAATCACAGGTAGCTGTGAGAAGGGAAAGTAAACTGCATTAGGTTAGTATTTGCAGAGTATCCTCTCACCTTCATGGCTTTCACAGCCTGGGATCCAGAGTAATCGAATTCCCCTGCCTGGCCAATTGACAGACCCCCAGATCCTAGAATGAGAACTTTGGAGACCTAAAAGTGTCAAACAGCATGAAAAAAATCAGTCCCATGGTAGCGGATGTTGAAATAACAGAGACTGTGCAGCACTAAGCATCCCCAAATTACAAAACATAAGCTCTAAAAAGAGAAGAGTCACCTCCAAAACCACTGCAGTTTTACTTCTAAGAACATTTCTAGTGGACTTCTGCCATCTATCTCTGGTTAGAGAAACACATGATTTATGCATAGGGTATACAATAAACGTGTTAATTGTATCAAGTGCTTATAGACAACCATGCCTCACTTTGGCTGCCCACAAAGTCCAGCTGCCTTCTAAGATAGCAGAACTGTATGAAATTCAGCTCACGCTAGGAATTTCAGCCTTATTTGCTAAGCAACAGAGCATCAACATTATGCTGCTAGCACAAAGTCTCATGGTCAGATTATCCCAGGGCACCTCATGCACTGCTATGAGAGCGCCCTGCCTGGGAGAACTACAAAGGAAAAATACATGAAACATCAGATCTTAAAACTTTCTCAAAGAAAAGGCAGTTCATAACACAAGAGACGCCCGATGACTGTGAGACAGGCAGCTGACAGGCTTTTATAAGGGAAGCCTCCTTTCACTTCCATGGCCAGTTTTTTGTGCCATTTTGTGCCCTGGGTTCCATAGGAATTAACTGGCTCCTTGCCTCACCAACAGGCTTGAGGAACAAGTACCTCTACACTCACCTCCACTCTGGAAGCTGCTGCTCCAGCCTTGGGCAGGACCGAAGAAATGGTAGCGCCTTTCCCTCTCTTAATCAGTGAAATAAATGAATCAAACAGGAACTAGGAAAAATAAACGTGTATTTCATGAAGTGGAATTAAATAAATATGAAGCAAAGGAGGAAAAAGCAGGCCATTTGTGAGCTCAAGCTATCAACTCTGCTCTGCTGCCTTCAGAAGGCAGATTTACACCAACAGAGAAGATGGGATCATTATTTGAAATTTATTTAACAACTTTGACGTATCTGACAAAGCTGCATTCAAGAAAGTGAGGTCATATCAGGAAGAAAACACGTATCAATCACGTCTGTGTGCTCTGCTTGTGTATGGCTGGCAGTGTAACAAATGAGCTTGCATTAAAAGCTAAAATACAGCAGCCCCATACACTTAACTAGCTCAGGGGAACCACCTGGATGGAGCCTGCTACAGAGCTGGGACCTGAACAGGGACACGCAAACATCAGTTGTGCTAAATCAGTATTGTCCTTCCAGAGGAGATCCCAGATCAGCTGAGGAAAGCTCTCCAGGCGGGCCAGGCAGGGGCGGCAGCACGGCCACCGCTGGCACGCAGGCACTGCAGAGGGCACAGGCTCCTCGCTTGACCCCACGCTTGCAGAGCTTCTCCCCTCATGGCCCCTGCAGCTGCCTGCGGCGAGTCCCCTAGGGAAGACGTAGGGATGGGTCCTGCGAGCCTCGCAGGAGAGGCACTATTTGATCAAACCCATCCCAGCAGTGGGAGTGCACAGCCTTGGAAAAGACACGGCTGAGGGGTGCTTTCAGTTCTCTGAGATTCACTAGTCAATCAGATTGCTAGGAAACTTCTTGAGATCAAGAGATTTACTTGCAGGTTTAATCAACATCATCAAATTAAGATTAAAATAAGCACTTCTATGTATTCTTCCATCTTCCTCTCTCAAGAAATGCTAAACAGTTTATTTATGTTCAGACATGCCTCCTCTGCCTTCCACATCCCCTGTTGCTGTTTAGTCATACCCTCTGACTATGCAACCAGTTGTTACAGAATTTGTGCGGAGTCACAGATGGGGGATTAAAATTTCATTTCACTTAGGAGAACCAGAGTGAAGAAGTGTGAATCCATTTACATAACTCTGCAGTAATTATAGAATTTGAAAGTGGAACTAAAATGTATTAGAAAGTTAATGATTTTATTACAAAGCATCTGGCTAGTATTTTTTTCCGTTAAGATAAAATCCTTTTCCTTTTGCAATCACCCCAGGTACAAGAGATTTGAGCCCGATCCTGCAAAGGCTTAAGCACTTCAGTAACTTCCAAGACACAAATAATCCCACCAGGACTCAAAGCATACACGTCGTATGAATGGAATCATTGATCCAAAGCACACAGAAGTCAATAGATGCCTTGCTGCTGATTGTAATTAGCTGTGGATCAAGCTAAGCAGACACAAGCTTATGCACAACTGGGCCCTCTGTCAGGATCCCAACAATTCCAAAACCAAGATTTAGGACCATCAGCAACATAAAGACTCACCACTGTAGCTGATATATATCTGCACTCCCTACGCCATCTGAAAGCAAGCCCAGATCAATTCTCATACAATACCTCTGTGTCTCTTGGCCCTGGATTGGCATCTGGGTAGAACTGTGCAGTGAAAATCGGTCTGGTCTCATGCATAATTCCCTGCAGGAATAAAAACAACCATCTTAGATGCCTCCTTGCCAGCGGGCAAAAGAACAGAAATCCGCACCTCACCCCTGTAAGCGCTGAAGGCCGAAGGACTGGGGCGTTTCTAGGGGCCGACAAATTAACTTCTATTTCATTCCCAGTCTTCAACCAATGTCTCATCTGAGACATTGAGCCCCTTGCTTTTCTGCTACCACTCCAATGTCCCCTGACCTGTGCGTGGACAAGAAGTATCATGGAGACAGTTCACTGACTTGTACAATACTGGGCCTAGTGGACAAGATTTAAAATGGGTAATTAGAAAACCTGAGATCTGTCTCAGTGTCTGTCTGACCTTTTCAAAACTGAGCTGAGCAAATATGGGGTATTGTTTTTCTTCCTATGCTTTGCTGTGTTCAGCTGTGAACTACCAGAGGCCAGGCATTTTTAAATTTTTTTTTCCCTACATGGATGTCACTTGGCATGAGACCTCTACCTTATGTCCTGTAAGTTGTTTTCTCGAGGTAACTGCCTCCCTCTGGATCACGACTTTAGTCCTTGGAATTCTATTTACAATAACAGACTAGATTAGACTGCAATAACATTCCTTTTCTGTGCAGGCAACACAAAACCAACACAACAAAACAGCGTCACATGCTAGCGCACCTGCGGCACAAGCCCTAAGACAACGGTAACCGAGCGAGCACCACTAACGGCAGGGAAATCACAGACGTTAATAAGGCAGCCATTGAAGGGAAATCATAAGGTCACTGTCGCCATCCTACACTTTGGGCTAGTATGGAGAACAGTGGTAATGGTTCACCCTCTTTTGGGGTGTAAGGCAGGGCCCCCCGTAAAGTAGATCATCAAGTTTAGTCCTGATAACTAATTGTAATCTGATAGCAAGCTTCCAGGAGGCGAAATAAAGTGTGACAGAGCCTTCACTCACTACAGTGAAGGCAGTGAGCCTTCACTCACCATGTGCAGGTATCTGGAAGCATGAGCTCACCTCATTCGTTTGATCGTTGGCATTCACAAAGAGAGGCGTCCAGCCAGGCGGGAGGGTAGAGCTGTCGATGGCATAACTGTGGTTCTGAGCAGTGATGACAGCCTGTCCATTCACTGCATTCAGGACAGGCTGGTTCTGTCCTCTGAAAGAGAAAGGATCAGAGAACAGGGGATGCAAGTGCTAGATGTGTCCTAATGCCACGGTTAGGAGGAGCTGATAACTGTGGGGCTATATGTAGCAGTTCAGTAGTAGCTGTTCAATACTGGCAGCCAATCTCAAAATGATAAATCCTAGGAGAAAGTTCGCTATCTTTCAGTTTGATGGGGATCAATTACATCACATGCTCTCAAAACACCCTCAAAAAAAGCAATGCGTGACATGGCAGTCTCAATTAAAGGCAAGGAGAATGGCTGGAATGAAGAAGTAACGTTACTGCCATGCTAGCTCCCGCCAAGGCAGTTGAGAAGCAAAGCACTGGTGCTCTGTGGCCTTTTGCAGTGCTGAGCTGGTCTATCTGGGCCCGGGAAGCAGAAGAGCTGTCGCACCTGTTGGCCATCTGCATCCTGTAGGAAGTAGCTCCGGCTGCTATTCCAGTAATTAGACTCCCCATGCTAATTCCAAACAAGGGCTCTGGGCGATTACTCTCCAGGACCTGAAACAAAAAGCTTTTCAAGAGATACTGGAGTGTCTCTGTTCAGCAATTCCAGCATAAACCATGCTAGTTCCCTCACAGCAGCCACACAGCCTTGGGAAAAAGCTGAATGCAAGGGTGGCAACAGCCTATAAAGGAAAGTTTCCTCCTCTCCTCTCTATCAGAGGGAAATCTCAGAGCACAACTTGGTGTCTCAGTCTACTCGAGGGGACTAAGCAACGACGCTGCACCATAGCCGTCTTAAGTGCGTGACATTATTTCAAATGGGAGCACTGTGGGATCAGGGCTGTTCTTTCATAAGGTCACAGAGGTCCTACAGGAGCACAGCGTACTTTAAGGCACCAGTAATTGTGGTAATCATGGTTACTATGTATTGTTCACCAAGGTCTGTATAGCCTTTTTGTAAATACTGGTCTGGAGACAACTTCCAGTGGACCGAGATGAGGAATATCCCAGGCAGCTGAAATGAATGAATGACATTTGGTCCGTAATATGTTAGTGCAACCAACTGTTTAGATTTCAGGCACTTAAAGAGAAAAATAAACAAGAATAATTGGCCTATGGCTATTACACTGTACCTTTCTGACATTCTGAATCACTTCCTGGGCCTTCATGGGATCCCCCGGACCTCCGGAAATTATAAGCCCATCATACTCCATGCTGGTGAAATCATGATTCCATGGAACCAAATGCACTTCTGCACCTCGCTGGAAAAAGTCAAGGGAATAAGAAATGAGGGGAGGAGAGGAACAAATGAATTTGTGTCAAGGGGTTGTTCCCACGCTCTCATGTCCCAGAGGTTGAGTTTGGATTTCAGTCATCCCTTTGCCAAGGACAGTAACAACGCTTCCCTCCACTATCTGCACAGGTTAATTTCACAAAACTGGTAGACTTAGTCTCTTTGAGCCATCTCAGTGTTTTTCAAGTTTGTCTGAAATTCACTAATGAGATCAAAACTTAGTAATGGAATGCAAAATAAGTGTGTACGCACACACATAAATTATATTCACTTTTACATGATGCATTCATCCTAACTGCTAAAATGAGGCTTCACAGCCTCATTCTATGACATACCAGAAATAGTTCTGCACATCAAAAATGGGATGAACGTCCACATTAACTAAGCAACAAAACCAAGGAAACCCTGTACATCTAGAGAATGCGAGGACACCACACTCGTTCCTCCTGTGTGCCTAGAGAAGCAAGGACTGCTACACCACTGTGCTAACAACAGGAAAAGATTTTCACAGAATCATAGAATTAAAGAATAACTCGAGCTGGAGGGACCTCAGGACATCATCTGGTCCACTCCCTGCTCAAAGTAGGGGTAACTTCAACTTTAGGGCAGGTTCCTGAGGGCATTGGTCAGCTGAGTTTCCAGTATCTTCAAGGACAGGCATTCCACAACTTCTCTGGACCCGTGTCAGCCATTCACCACTCTCACTTTGAATTTTTTTTCCCCCGTTTATTTTTTACAATGTTTGGTTGACCTTCCTTGGTCGTTCTTTAGAGAGACTGTGCCTTGTCTTTTTAAAGCTCACATTCTAGGAATTCTTCTCACAGCTGAGAGGTTGCTGCACAGGTCGTCTTCCTTACGCCCTCAATACAGTGTGCCATGTTCAGAAAACACCTCCCAGTCCATAAAAATCATCCTAAACATTGTACCTCATTTTAGGGGGGAAACTGCTACTAGAATGGATGTGTCCAGGTGGAAGGAAGGCTAGTGAATTCAGGTGGGGCTTTTACCAAAGCAAAACAAGAGATGAAGGACATAAAGCACTGACCTACCTTTACCAGCAGACGGATAACATTGTGCTTCAACCCACAGTCGACAGCTACAACTTTAATTGGGTTCCCTCTGCCATAAACCTTGACTTCCTATAAAAAGACAGACCATGCTGTGAATGACGGATCACCCCCTGCCCCCAAAACACAGGGAAGAGGCGTAGAACAACTTTTCACCAACACACAGCAGCTGGTACTTAACAATCAATTCACATGGAAATCTCCAGAAGTACTGCAGACATTAGCGCTTCCTTCATTTTTCTGTGAAAGTCGAAGTTCCAACTCTCTTTTATATACTGTTGATTACAGCAGCAACAGCAATCCCTAAGAAATTACTTGTTTCCATAGCTAATGACAAGCCTTTTTCCTGTATTTCACCTCATTAGCAGCGAAGCAGCAAGCCAGCTCCCACAGATTATTGCAGCCCAACAGAAATGCCAGAAACACGGTGAGTGATTTTCAGCTGAAGTTATCCTGCTGATGCCAGCGCAGCAAGGCTACTTCACACCATCTACAGGTCCATCACATTAAACACCACCCTGACCCCCCAGTCCCAGTAAGACCAAAGCATAGCACAGCTGGAGATATCCCATGCCTGACCGTAGCGCATCACAGCAGTACAGACCAGGCCAAGCAGGCCGCTGCCAACGACCTATGTTCATACGGACCTGTCAGTTTTACATATCAAACGCTTCTCCTCCTTTTCCAGCTGCTGTTCCTTTCCCCACTCCGCAAAGTAAATAGCCACCAGTCCCAAATCCGTACCACTACGCTTTGCGCACCCACTTACCTATTGGTCGCAACCAGCATGGAAGACAGTGAGGTCAAACCACCTCATGTTATACGGGCCTTGATACTGCCACATGCAGACATACTGACAGACAGCCGGAGCCCTCATGCAAGGTTATTTATGGACAGCTTCTTTCTGAAGCTTGCCGAATTATTTCACTTGTTACATGACTGCAGGTAGCACCAGGCTGGGATGTTATTCATCAATAAGCACGTACAGCAGCCTTCTTCCTTCTAAAAACAAACTCTGCGCTTACCTTCAGTTATAGTCAGCTTCCGAAAGCTGATATTGTAAGTGCACTTTATCCGAAGTGGCTTTTTCCTTGTGCAATACACCACCCAAAAAAAAGTCTCTTTTTTTTTTTTGTAAACTAAGAAACTCCCTTTCAATCAGCTTCCCTGGCACTCAGATTTCACAGCTGGTCCCCTTTATGAAAAGACGCTAAAATCCATGCCCAATATTCCCGGTGCTGGGTGATGGACTGAATCTTTTCATAGGAGGATTATGACCAGCCAGAAGGAAAAATATCCCCTCTACAGGGAACTCAAGATGAAGTTTATTAGCAGAATATTACAGCTCCTCCCTCTGTGTTATCCTAACTCAGTTCTTGTTTTAACTTTTACCTTCTCAAAGATTAAGACAAAGAGATTTTTAGGATGCAAGAGCACATCCTCTGTAAGGACAGCTCTGATCATCATCAGGAGTGACGTACTGCCATGTCAGGAGCAAGGATGGAAGCGATGGGGTGCAACGAGCCACCTCCCTTCATTACAAGGGTTCAAGCTGCAACACATGAACCACCAATGGTCCCTAACCCACCTTTGAGGACGTGGCTCAGCACAGCCACTCGTGTTACCACTGCTGTGCAGTTCCTGCTGTGTAACATTGAAAGGAGATTTTTGTATCAGAACGTATCTCATAGTTCACACTACACAATCAGATGGCAAAGTACCCCACAATCCCTTTTTGAGAATGAGTAGGATGGAAATCATATTGAAAATGGGTCTTGTTAGATCACCCAAGACTTCTGATATGAAGCTGTGCTTGACATCAAATCTAACAATATCTTCACAGTCACCAACACAAGTGGAGTCTACTTCCACAGTCCATGGTGGAACTGTATCACTGCACAGGAATTGTATGGGTCTTCCACCTGCTGTCCTTCAGGCTTCTGAGAAATGGGTTTCAAAAATCTCAAGAAGGGTGCCCAGTGCTCACAGAAACTATCTTAATGTCTCAGTGTGCCAGATTCCCTTAAGAAAAGCTCACCCTTCTTTTTAAAAGGGCTTTTGGAGACCTCTCAGTTCCCCACAACATCCATACTCAAAAATCTGCAAAACATTATGAAGCAACGATCTCCCTCAAAAGTTCTCCTTGGCTGTTCTAATGACCAGAGAGAGTTGCTCTGAGGTACTTACTGCTTTGAGGTTCTTTAGTGACCTCACTCTCAAAGTTCTTCCCCGTCCAATTATTAGGCTATGATTTGTTACACCATTTCCTTCAGCAACAGGACTGATTTTAGGTGCTGCTGTCTTCACAACCCTTCTCCCACTTCTCACACTTATTATTCTGCTGTACCGCAGAGCGCTGACCCCTGCATCTGGCCGAGAGTATGTCTAGACAGAAACCGGACGGGGAACTGGATCCCAGAACCGTTAACACATATTCCTTCTAAAGCCAGAGGATTTCCCTCATCTGTTCACTGCACAGCCTATAAGACACTGTCCCAGTCTGAAAGGATGATGTGGGAAGGCTGCGAGCCAGCAGTCAGGGAGAGCAGAAACTCCTGCTGGCAACAGCGCTGAGAACAAAAAGAGCATGTGGGGCTGTATGTGCGGATACAAGGGACCTTTTAGCTTCAAGTGGTTAAATACCTCTCATCTGCTTTGGGACTCTGACCATCATGCGCACCAAAATCCATCTCCAACAAAAGTTCCTGCAAAATACTGGCAGTTTTCTACATTCCCTGCCCTGTACAGGCAGTGTTAGCAAACAAAGTCTGTACCACTAGCATCTAAAGAAGGGCGGAGGGGGAGAAGGGAGGAAATAATAATAAAAAAATCAATCACTCCTAATGTACAACTGATAAGCAGATTCCTGATCTTACTGTATCCTGATTTACATGAAAATAGCTCTTTGGCATCAGATCGATTATCATGTCCAGTAATTACCGACATCGAACAGCTTACTTCATTTTCAGCTTTACTTGTGATGTTGCTTTTTAAGCCTATAAAATGAAGTTATAAACATAATGAAACCACCAAAGCTCTGTTAATCTTATTATATCTCCCTTTTAGAAGCTATCTGCAGCATCTTTACAGTAATTCTGTTTTAGGAATTGCAGAGTTTAGCATCAGCAACCTTACCTACTTCTGAGTTACTGCTCAAAACAGCTCCACCTGCATCTTGCAATCACAGATCACAACCTCAGTGAGCAACTGCCAACCTTGTGTGTAGCGACAAGGCCCTGACTCAAAATACAGAGGAGGCACTGGCATGAGTTGGTGGCCTATGTATTCCAGTGGCATCCCAGGTAACCAGTTACTACTGTAAATCCAAGCCTGGCTGGAGACTGCGCTTCAAAGTCCCACTTGCTCACCAAGCAGTCTACTCAGGACTACTTCGCACCCGTCACACCAACACACCAGCCTGTGTGCAGAACAGGAGACAAACAACTATTTGCAGAGCTCTTCCACAGGCTCACTGATCCCGAAGGAGCTGCAAACACCACAGTAAGCATGGAATTTGTAAAAGGGACTCATGCACTGGATTAAGGGATTAAGTACCAAGGCACTCTTTATCCCACAATTAAATCCCCAAAGGGTCCGCAATTTAAGACATTAGCCCTTGCATTGGAAAAAGAATAGTTCCTATTTTTAATACAGGCCTGGTTTGCTACGTGCTTGTGATTTTTGGTGTTCTCCTCAGCTTGTGGTTGAACATAGTTTGCACGCCCAGCTAAGAGTACAAACTTAACTGCCGTTCTGCACATACCTACAAACAAAGCAGCTAATGCCAGTAATACTAGATCCAGAGGATTCCCGAAATCTATAAATATCTTCTGGAATCACCTCAACAAAATTATGCCTCAACACAGATTATCAAATGTTATTGTGAGCTTTCCTGATATTTATTTAAGGAAAGCAACCATTCTTTTTATCAATTCTTATGTTTGAAAATGTCCACCATATACTAAATCTAACTATATCCTCAATATTTCTTCAATCCTGTCTTTGTAACACACAATCCTCTGATCAGAGTACTGTTCAGACTACACACTGCTCAACACAGCTAATTTTACATCTTCAACAGTGGACCTAAGGAGCCACGGGGATTCTATGAGGCTGATGTTGAGACGACAGCCCTTCAAACGTCTGGAAAGGTGTTTGGTTTAGAAAAGGTGCCCAAATTGTTTGTTTAGAAAGCCTGGACAATTCCCAGAGCAAATGGGGAGCAGTTACTACCTGGAGCGTACAGCCCTGGGACTACAGAATAACTTCTCACCTTCGTTGAAACTTCTGCAATTAAGTTTTGCTTATTTGGGTCTGCAAACTCCACGGGTTGACCTTCAAATTCAATCTTCCCAAGTACCATGCCCTGTGGAAATACACCAGTAAACAACAAAGCGTGAGCAAAAGGGAAGCTGTGAACACTGGGACAAGGTGCTGACAGGCACAGCAACTGGAACAGCTGTTTAGAGATGGTTTCTTGGCAGCTTATAACCCCTTCTAGCATCCTCAGAAGTTTATGAGCCTACCACGGTATCAAAAATCTGTTTAAAATCCTTCATTCAGAGGAAAGGCGCCGTCAGCAGTAAAATTTGTTAATAGGCAGTTTGGCAAGCTGTCTAGTGACAGTAAAATGGGTTGCCTTCCAAGAGGATCAGAATTCAGATTCCCAGATAACGGCTGTGTAGATCTGGGAGTAATCCACAAAGCAGTCTGAAGCTTTTTGGTTTTGGAAACCCCCTGTGAGGTCTTCAGTCACCTCCTGTGGCCAGGTACACGGCAGCAGAGCTGGGGAAAGGCAAAGCCATGCAGGAGGCAGGACAGCACAGCTCTTTTCTGAATAAACAAAAAAAAAAATCACTTCCAGCAAACTCTGCCCTTAGTGCTCTTGCCACCTCGCAGAAGCTAGGACACTCTTGCTCTGCCAGCAGTGTATCCTTCTCCACCTTCTGCTCATTAAAGTTCTCAGTGGAAAAATCCCTGTTTTGGCTTTGCACCGCTCCTGGAATAAGTGGGATTAACCTAGGGTTAACTTCTCCTCAGCGTGGGGACAGGGTGCACGATACAGGACTTTTCAAGGATTTCAAGAACTTTTTCAACGGAAAAACAAAACAGAGGAAGTCAATGCTTTGTTGAAACTTTTAATCCATAACGCTTTCATGATAAACCATGTTAAACTCAGGCCGCCCTGTGGATATCAGACCAGTATGCACACCAGCATTGCTCATTTGGTTTAGTGATACTTCCCTGAGATACTTCCATGGTTGGCCATACCTGAAGTATCCTTGCCATTTTCCTAAGGCAAGAAAGAGCCAGCATCTTGCATTGCCATGCACGCTACTAAGGGTAAGTTTTAAAGACAGCGGTTTGCTCTTAGCAGTGGCTGACATCCTCTCTCGAGTAGCACCCTACACCAAAAGCTACTCCAGGCTGCTTTGTGTGGAGCAGAGCTGAAGAGGTCGCATCATCTTAAACAAGTCAGGTTCTTGGGAAGCACAGAAACTGACGAGTGCCGCCACGCAGTCAGTCCCAGAAACGCTGGCGGAAAAGCCCTAAACCCGTTGCTCTCAAATAGGAACCCTCTCTCTTACCTGGCTCACAGATTATTCAGCCAAATGGTGCCCTGCGTTTACCTTTAGAGTCCAATTTAAGAAGTCACTGCTCATTTCTGTCTTTATCATAATGAAGCCCTGTTCTCACCCCCAATTTATAAACTGACATGGAGTGAAATACTAAGCTGCTTTTTTCAACCTCAGAAGACTGGGAGAAAAGGCTACATTATGCACAATTTTAAAAGCCATAAACCAATACCACTCAGAGTCCCAGTATAATGGCATTACTAACATACACTGCTAAATTACAGGATAAACATTGAAAGCGGATTTACTTTGGATTAAAGGAACGCTGATCCATTAAACAGTATGTCTCCAAAAAGCAGAAAATGTATTGCCATTTTCTATTGTATTAAGCTGCACTTGTCTGCTGTCCATAAGAGCAGGACAACATCCTATCTTCCCATAAAAATTCATTTCTACAAATATTCCTCTATTCAAGCTGGGTCATTCATATTTTGCTCTGTGGAATGACAGGGCGAGTGGGCTTGAACTGCAGACTGCAGAGTGATCACCTAAAGAAAAGGGCAGCTTCAAATAATCCATTACAAAAGAAAAGCCTCCGAGGCACATTTGCATTCAGACTGGCTTTGATCACCGTTTTAGCAAGTGTGAAATGTACCTTAACATTAACCTCCCCTCAGTAACATAATCCTGCTGGTGTCCTTCGATTGTCGGCGCTTGGAAACCAGAGTAAAGTAACAACTGTTAAAATTAATAACAGGCTTCAGCCAAAGAAAACCAGCCTGAGTTAGAAATCCATCTTAAGTTATTGTAGGGATTCCTTTGTCTCTGAGGAGCAGGAGAATTTCCACTGACCAAAGAGGGTGCTGTCTGTTACCCACAATATCTCACAGAGTTGCTGCTCTTTCTGACTGTTACTATCTGAGGCAACATGTAGTTGACGCTACCACCTGTGATGTCTGACACGTCCACCTGAGGCCTTTCATTTACACCAGCTCGTGCTGGTTCACTTACGTAGAACAGGAAAGCCAGAGCTAGGCCAAGGAGAGGGGGCTCCCTGGGATCAGAGCATTGCCTCAGCTGTACAGAAGGCACAGAGCCTTTGGAAGAGCCCAGGGACCTGAGCAGCACCTGAGGTGAAGGCGGCCCAGCAGCAGCACTGATACCCCGGGTTTGCTGCACTGTTAGCAAAAGGGCCCAGCAACAGCGAGGTTAAAGCAACTGGATCAAGGGGAGCTGATCATACCTTGTCACGAATTAATTTGGAGAGCATTCTGGTGTCAATCCCATACAGTGCAGGCACCTGAAGAAATCCCAAGAGAAGGATAAGTTAGAGAACAAGCAGCTAAGCCAGAGGAAGAGAGCAGGGGGATCACTTTGCTGAGAACGTCCTCATTTATGGAGCTCTGGCTCTTAGCAGCACTATTCCCAAGGCTGCCTCACCTCCAGCTCTTCGCTTCCCCTCCCTCTTCCCACTCAGAATAGCTTAGCTCTTCAAATCTAGTTTCTGCACTAAAAAGCACAAAATAAAAAGCTCATGTGGCAAATATCTGTCTCATTTCTGAGCCCCATTTTGCCTTACTTATGAGCACTTAGCCCTCCCAGCTGTCACAAGTCAGTGACAGTTTACTGACACATCCCTGACTCCCACGGCTTCAAGCCAGCGGGGTTCTGGCAGCAGACATCTCTGGAGGCTACCACCGTGGCAACCACTAGGAGCAGCACTACCAAAACGTTTGACGAGAGAAAAGAATATAATCTAATGTGTATCATTTTTATGGAGAACCAAACATCCCCATGTAATTAACATTTCTTCTGGACAGGTCTTGGAAATAGCATTGCACCCTGAAAAAGAGAAACTGATGAAGAATCAGAGAACTAAGGAACATAGGATGAGCCCGGTACAGACTGGTGAAGGCATCTGAGGAGAAGAGTGGTTACAGATTCAAAGCCAGATGTTCTTTCCCCTGTTCCCATATGTACAGGTCCGTTCCCGTAATGTAGTTACCCCTAGATTGCTCACCTGTTCCTCCTTCAACCACTCTCCCAGGCTCCCAGCAGCCTGCCAGTGGCTGTGCTCACTGCTGTAATCCAGCACCAGCAACCCCGAGACCTGCCGAGAGAAGAAACGTCACTTTGCACTGAAGGATCACTCAGTACTTGCCCTGTACTTCTGAGTTTTCACCATTCCTCCACTGCAAACCATACCCCAGACAGGACACCAGGTTAGGCAGACACGGTGTGGCTGCTCTTATAAAATGAAACTGTACCAAACCTGAGTCTTCCCGGGGAGAGTGCACAGAACAGTACCGGGCAAACGGGTACGGAGTTCAGTGCTCTGTCGTGATTGCACCTGGGCCATTTTACTTAAGAAATTCATAGAATAATGAGGCTTCCAAGTAACCAAAAATTGCATTGAACTCCTGAGAAAACACTTCTCATTAGAAAGAAAATGGAAATTTAAGACAAGACAAAATGTTTTATTTTGATTCACATTTTTTGTTTAAGAAAGCTTTCCACTTTTAAGTGGCATTTCATTTCAAAAGTCAACTCCGTTTTCCAGTGGAGTTAGCTTATAAAGGAGCCATTTCACCTCAGGTCAGACAAAGCATCTCACTGGTCTGCAATTACGTGGGCTTCTTTCATTTTTCCACACCGCCACCGCTGCATGGGCACAGCCCTGCTGCTAGTCAACATCCCCTGTCACCACAGGGGATGCTCCTGCACTAGTCCATGTGGCCTTCTCCACACAACTGCCACCTCCCCTGTTTGTGGTAGTACAGGCATATGGAGAAAAGTCTCGGCACACAGAAACTTCTCATTCCCACTGGCCTTTGATCTGTCTGGGGCAACCATTCCTGGGCAAACACAGATAAATATGAGGCAGCAGGGAATGTAGAAAAAGAGCCATCCAGGACAGCAGTTCACAAAAACTGTAGCATGTGTATCGCTGATGGGAAACACGCTGCTTTCAGACAGCAAATGGCCTGGTACACAAAGCAAGATGGATTATCTCCTGCCACCTTTCCTCCAAAAGGCAGTATCCAGAAGAAGAAAAAGAAAGGCTGAGTATCACTGATTCCTTCTAACTTCTATGAGGGTGCCAGTAAACTCTCGCACAAACACACACACTCGGGCTGCTAGCATCACCCTTTGATCAGCTCTGCATCTCCCATTGTTACCTTGATCCCGTCAGACTCCAGAAACCTCCTGAGGCCCATTTCGTCCAAAGCAGCTGTGTCAGGCACTCCACCATTCCCAACGATGGGGTTAGCCAGTGTAAGAATCTGTCCTTTGTAGCTGGGATCTGTCAAGGCTTCCATGTATCTAGATGAAGAAGCAATAGAAGAAAAGTACATTGGTCCAGAAATCAAAAGAGCCAGCGAAAACAAGACAGGTCTGAACTCCCATATGACAAAAAGACAGAAGTGATATTGATGTGAAAGCATTCTCAGTATAAAAGCAAACACACCTGTGAATCTGCCCCAACTTTGCCATCTGTGATTAAACATTTGACACTGAGAACAGGGAAAGGCTTTGGCTTCTCGTGTTTTGTTTAAGAAAAGCACAGGAGCTATTGACAAAGTCAGACTCCATGTGATTTAACATAAGGTAAAACAACCACACAAAGCGCAGAGCCATCACAGAGCTGCAGTAAGTGCACGGCACATCATCTGACCCATAGATAACCACTGGGGCTTGGTCATCCCCTGGGCACCGCATGCGAGCAGTGCTTTGTCTTTGCTGTTCCCTTCCCTTCACACAGTATAAGAATTTATTCCTCTCGGTGGCAATAGAAAGCCCAAACTGAAAAGCCAACAGACAACAGAGCTGTTTGCCCAGACTTGGTCACTCCCGCACTCCGGAGCTTACAGGTTTTGAGATGTTCAGGGTTGTAACTGCCCTTTCCGTGGAGGAGCAGGTGGACAAATCTATGCCTATATTTTTGTCTGGGGATCAGAGAAGCAGCTATGAGTCATCCTTGCAATTCCTTACTACTGCTCTGGGTTCTTCTCTCCTACCTGCTTTGTCAAACCCTGCCACAGTACCACTCCTGCGGCGTCTCCCAGCAAAGGCCTGGCCTCCCTTCTAGGCGATCTCCCGGTTCCCACCCACAGGACACCACACATTTCACCTGACAAGACTCCTAAGTGCTTGGAAGTTGGTTTGTGTATCTCAGAAGGCAGCAATGCTTTGGGATCCAGCAGTCCACCCTGGTCACAAGGCCCCAAAGCACGTCCTTATATCTTTAGCCCAGGCAGAAGGCCCCGGAATGGTAACTTCGTTCAAGCACCTGCCTGAATACCCTGCTCAGCAAAGACAGATCTAAAAGCATGGTGGAATGTTCTTCTGCAGTGGAGGATTGAACCTAGGATTTCACAAAGCATCACTTTCCACTCTCACTTTCAGCCCCGAAGAGGGGGACAGGGTGAACATTGCCTACGTGCCCATGCTCCTGTTCTTCAGCTAAATTAACATGGTCCTTCACGTTCTCCCTTATGCTGTAGCACGCTGTTGCAGCAATCCATTAAACAATTGCTGTCTTTCAACCCAAAAGCAGCTGTAATTTAGCAACAGATGAAGTTATCCAAACAGACAGTTAGCCAAATGCATAAAGACACTTTAGGATGAATCTGCCCTATACAAAATATAATTTATTGTTGCCATCATTGTTTAAACAATACATAATTGGCAACTCCAGCCATCCACCAGATACCAGCAAGTCACAAGAGACATTTTTATGGAACATCAGACTTACTGCCAGAAGATGAATTGTCAAACATTGGGAAACTCTTCACAAAACCTGGAATGGTTGCAGGAAGATATAGACAACGCAGCACGCCAGCCAGCTCTGAGAAATGACATGTCGAATGAACAATGGCCATGAAATATTTCCAGGTAAGCCTCTCCTGCTGTTCCGACCTACACTTCCTGCTGCAGGTAAACAACCACACAAAGCACCGTGTGATCGCAGAACTGCAGTAAGTGCATGGCATGTGCACGTTTGCCATTGCTCTGTCCTTCTGAGTCGATCGCTTATGCTTCCAAAAGACTCTTTGTTAATGACAAAGTTAATGTATTTAACCTTTGCATGTTATTTGTAATCAGCAAGCAAGGACAGAGCCATTGGGTTTGGCTGGGGTAGGAAGGCCCGGCTCTGCACGGAGACGCAGTGTCCTTTAAGCAGCCAGGATGCCTCGTGGAGCAGAGAGGAGCAGATGGGAGCACGAGCTCCAAAGATGCTGCAAGGTCCAATCCTTGCTGTGCCTGCCCAACGGCCTGCCTGATTTCGGTAAATTCCGTCAATCAGTTCTCTCGCTGGAATATCATGGGAAATACACACAGACTTATTGGAGGCAAATACATTTACTGAGCTGTTTCAAACTTGGGAACATTTTATGGCTTGTAATTCTTCTTCTTTCTTAATTGGAATTCTCCTCTCTTCCTTTTTGTTTCCTATACCAAACAGATGGCTGCAACACTAGGATGGGTTTTTTCAGCAAATGTTTCTGAAAAGTTCATCCTCGTGCTTTTCTAATGAAAATTCAACATTCCACCCCCAAAACAGTGCTCTCTACCCTCTATTCTAGAGTAATATAACAACACTTCAGTCAGCTTTAGCTACTTCAAGCCTGAAAGCTGTACACACACAGTGTTTTGCCTTGCCATTCTATGACATGAATCAGAATGTGGGAGCCCAGATGAGGAGACAGGGTGCAGAGCAGCACATTCACCATCCCAGCACAGAGCCCATGCTGACCCCACTCAGCGTCTAGAAACATCCACTTGCTCCCTATACTGACAAATCGCTATGTGTCCAGACAGTCTGTAAAAGGCCCCAACCCCAGGCTCCTCCTCCACTTAGTCTCTTACTGTGCCAACAAAAAGAGGTAGCTGGGCTCCTCTGGATACACAAGGTTTTGATGTCTGTGCTCAGCAGCACTAGGCAGAGCTACAGGGCTTCTTTCACTGGACAGCAATCCCTGCACTGGTAGCAAATCTCACTTCTACCATCTGCAACAATGCTGCAAACTCTTGTTTGCCTCTTCTCCGAATCAATCAAGGTCATGTTCCCGGAGAGTGCTATGAAGATACCACCTTATATTTTGAATGTTCCCTCCACGTCCATATGCTCCCCAGCACAGAAGAGATCTCTCTTTCACAGGCATCCTCTCCAACTCACTAGAAAATGAGCAAACACAGCTTCTGCTGCCACAGTAGCATGTGGAGAGGAAATTAATCCATCAGGTCCTCCTTGACTTTTGTGATGTGACAAGATTTATTGCCCATAATCTATCACCGAGAAGAGAACTCTGGTGCCTTCCATCATTCTGATCCATATTAAACAGTTGCTTGTTGGCAGGTATATTAACACAGCCAGTAATTAGTGCTGTCGAAATACTTAAATAATTGCCTCCTAATGCAAAACTTTGCAAACAGATTCCCCTCTGCAGCAATTTAACATTCTCGCCAATGAGATCATTTAAAAACTCATCCTGTGAGTACTGGTTTCCCCAAAGGAGAGCAGAATTTGGGGAATGCAAGGCAGCTGGGCAAAGACAGCTATGAATGACTGCAGAAAGAGTCTCAGAGCTGTCTTACCTCCCCAGGGACATGTCCCTCTCCTAGCCAAAAGCCTCACTGCGCTGGGCAGATTTACTCTGCTCAAGCAGTTCAACAAAAGCACCAGCAGCATTTGGCTGCCATCCTAAGCCAGCCACTGGCTTCCACCGCTCAAGAGGACAGAGTCATGCTAGGTTAGGCATGAATCTGATCCTTCCCTCAGAGTTTAAATGCATCCTTAACTGTGGTATGAGCCAATAAATCTCATAAGGGATGAGTCATAAAGTGACCAACTTGGGAACCTTGGGATTTAAAAATTTTGCACTCAGAAGCCAAGTTCCATTACCCAGAAGGCTGCAGATGCTTCAAACCTCTATATTTGATCAGGGCACTGGAGGGAGAACAAAGAGCTCCTCTGCTCTGACTCAGCAATGGCTGCATTTCAATGGGAAGCGATCAGATCCCTACATACCTCACTATCATGGTTAGTTATATCAGTCTTTAAAGTTGCTCATCACCACAAATGCTGTAACACAAGAGGACCGCCTGAAGTCTCTTCACTAACTATCTCTCTCTGCATCCTTGGACTACAGTGTTTTCTCATACAGGACACTACATGTTTGGAGCAGGACCCCACAGGTTTGGAAAAAGCCGCTTTCACACTTCAGCAAGCTCCCAGAGAAGTTTTGGTGCTTACATCTCATTTGCTTTTGCCTTACCCAGAAAGACCAGTGTTGAATATGACTTCCCCTGCTGTGGAGGATGGATAGCCAAAAGAATAGCCCTTCATCTTCGTCCCATCTTCCAGCACCAAGTTCGCTGTCTGCGCCTAGAGAAAGGCACACGAAGAGACTCAAACACAGGAGAAAAAGGCTTGATGTTTACACAGGTAACACCTGGGACACCTGCCTCATGCTCTAAGTATTCTTGCCCCTCTCCCATTCCCAGCTGCCGAGATACTGTCTCTTTCACTAGTCTCCTGATGCTCTTTTTCTTTCTAACACTTAGGAAACATTGTGCTCCTAATGAGGGCGAGGCAGCTGGCAAACCTCGCCGCAAGCAGAGCATGTGCCGCTATTATTGTGGGATCACCCTGGCTCCTTCCCTATCACTCTGTTCATTTCTGCCCCCCATTGTATCTTGCGATGAACCAATATCATGACTCTGCAGGGAAAGGATGGCCTCTCTCCCCAGCGTTTGCTCAAGGCTTGCTGCTGAGCGTGCCGGCTCTCATCCAGCTGTCACCTTTGATAGCTGCTCAACTGCTGTTGCAACCGTACAGCTAAGCCCCTAAAAGTAAGTGTATGCTTAGTTGGACTGGTGTCAGACGGCAAAGTTCAATTTACCAGTCCATTCCACTGTAGGACACAAGAAGAGAGGAACTCGTGGATCAGACAGACATTAGTGGTCTCAGTTGCCTCAGGGATAGGTATAAATTGTCCTGGAAGAGGTAGATATGGAACAAACAGCCTAGAGGAAGACTTCCCATAAAACCGCACCTCTTTCGGAGAGCGCTGAGCCCAGCTGAGTCCCACGCTAACTGTGGGATGCCTTACAGGATTCATTACTGGTTTACAGCTGAGGAAAATGGGACACAGAGAGTGACTTTTGCAAAAGTCATTAAGAGATTCCGTGGCACAGCTGGGTCTTTGCACATACCAGACTAAACACCCCCTCTTTTGCCTTATTTGGAAACTAAACCTTTCTTAGCCTGTCTAGGAATTGGATGGGAAACCACCTGGGAACTGCAGCTTCTGCCAAAAAAACCCAAACAAGGATACGCACAACAGAAATGACAATGAGCTGGGAGATTCCTTCAGGCAGTAGCATCACCGATGACATGCAGGGGAAGAGAGAGAGAAAGCAAAGCTGAAAACAGATTTGCCAACAAATTTCTGGGTTTAAAAGAATTTGGACGATGAACCTTTTGGGGCCCGAGAAACTTCCACTTCTGGAAGGCAAGCCCAGCTGCCTCCTGGGCACAGAGCTGCAGCCACAGAGCAACGACCAGTGCAAAAACCCCAATGGCCCATGCCACAGGAGATGTGCCAAGCTTGTCCCACCAGGCAGCAGCTCTCACCATGATTTAACTTCAATATTGGGTTTTTTACAGAACAATTCCTCTTACTGAAATTTTTTTAAAGAAGAATCAAGATCAATTTGCTGTAGAAAGGAGCAGGAGAGCTACTTTCCATTAGCTGTAAATCAGATGAACAGTCACAGAAAGGAGAAATTTCATTCCCAGCATTGAACATTTTGTAACAATCATGGCAAACATTCATCTAGAGCTCCTCTGCAGTTACAAATACTGCACAGATCAATTACTAATGTACTGCAAAATACACTAAAAATCAAACTGCACTGCCAAGTAATTGAATTCTGTGCATCTGGGATGCTTTAGCTTTGCATTTTTTCCTCATTAATGTCAAACATCCAGTCATTCTCAGAAGGTTTAGCCATCATTTTCTGAACCTTCCCACACCATTGGATAGGATAGTCAGCAACACCAAAGTCCTCCCCCCCCTCCAGTTATAAATATAGTTTTGGTGGCTAAATTCCCTAGATTTAGCCCAAATAAAAATTACAGTTTGATCAGATTCCTAATCTCACTAAGCCTGTCATTACAGAAAGCTGCCACAGACTCAAACCGTTACAAAGCACAGAGGTCGCTTGGGTGCCTCAAGGCTGGGCTTGGACAGGACCTCTGCCCTTTCTGAAGCCTGCTGAAAACCCAGCCCACGCTGCCGACATGGGAGACTGAATGTAGGAACAGGTTTCTCTCAGCCTTGGTTTCAAGAGATGGATCTTTTCCCCCAGCAGGCCACGTATTTGAGTCCACCCAAATATTAACTCCAGTTCAAGCAAGTCCTACCACTCGTTGGAACAAGTTGGGGTAATCACCTGAATCGCAATCTCAGCCTGGGAGAATCCTCCGCGCATCAAAGTCCACAACTGTGAAGTGACCAGAAAAGTTAAGATCCATCTAATTCCTGGGAGCCAAAATCCAGAGCAATCACCATGACCTTCAGAGCTCCACCCCCACTATAGTGAGGCTGCCCAGGGAAGTGGTTGAGACACCATCCCTGAAGGCATTTAAAAGACATGTAGATGTGGCACTTGGGGGCACGGCTTAGAAGTGGTCCTGTCAGTGCTAGGTTAACGGTTGGACTCAATGATCTTAAAGGTCCTTTCCAACTTAAATGATTCTATGATTCTATAGTACTTGACAGGAATCTGCATGTCTCTCCTCCCACCACAGACCACCTGCCCTTCTACACAGCAGACCAGCACAGAAATAACTTCTGTTGAACAGCAGTCCCCATTGTACTATTAGAGCCCCTACGCAGTGTTCAAGTAATGCAGAAGAACGTCTCCGAGCAACCATAACCTGCCTGCCAGTTCAGCTATAGCAAGGGATAGATGTTCAAATGTTTCCCTCCCTTACTTGATTTATTATTCTTAATTAAGTGGTTGGTTTGTTTGTTGAGCATTCTAGAAGCAATTATTCTTGCTTACATTTCCAGCGGAGGTGTTACCATATCCCTAAGCTGACAGCCTACCTTGTCTTTTCAGTTTTGTTTTTAATGTGAAAAGTGATTTACAGGCTATAAAGAAGGCCAGTTGGCTCAATCAGGGATTAGTTGGGAGAGATTTTCACTTTCAAAAAAACAACAAGCAAGAAATAAACAAAAGCCCCAGAGCTTCTGTGAGGTCCTTTTGTCCCCATCCTTCTCAGAAGCACCCCCATGTAGGTGCGGATAAATCTCTGCTCAGTCTCAACCAAAATGTTTCTTCTACGCACCCCCCCAGTGTGAGAGACACCGTTTGCAATCTGATTTCTCCTTCCTACACACCAGTAGCTTTACCTCTTGCAGAGCTCCCCGTGCTCCAGAGAGACTGCGTGGCTCTTTGAGGATGCAGATGGCTAACAGAGAGGGCCACGCTGTTGCTGCGGTATTGCTAGATTTTGTGCATTTTGTCAAAGCAACTTAGAGAGTTAACTAGTTCAGGTCCCGCTTCACTAAGCACTTCACACATGACAAACAAAGCACTGTAGCAGTTAAAAAAAAAAGAGAGAGAAAGTAAAAAAAATAGATTCATTTATTTCCAGTTAGGTCTCTGCTGTAGCAGCCCTTCCCATCTACAGGATGGATGATAAAGATCTGCAAAATCTCAAAAGATTTGCAGTAGAATTTGTTTTTTAAAGCATGTCTGCTATGAACCCCTGTAGTGGAAAGTGAACAGGTAATTTTTCCTCTTTTCTACTTGTCTCACAGGGCAGTCAAGGCAGTCAAGTTTTTCCACTCCAAAGAAATCCCTCAGTTTGTCTTGGCAAGGCCACATTGAACCCTGAGCGCTGGGCTGCTGGAGGACTACGAGCATGACGAGTACTGAAGCCAGGATGGGCACCAATGTATGGCAGAGACAGAGCTGGGACTCAGGCTCAGTGCAGGCCAGTTTATTTCCCTCCAGTAAGAAGATGATAAAAGATCTTTCTAAGGCAGGCCATGATTCCATGCACCACAACAGCCTCTGCCGCTTTTCTCAGCACACAGATCTGGCTGGCTACGTAACAGCCAACATATCAGAAGCGCAGAAGCCAAAAGCCACCAGATTTCTTTTACAGTAGAAAGCTGGTGCCAGGACTGTGCTACAACCACTCTCTCAAGACCAAATAACCAGTAACAAAGGAAGAGTTTTCTCTTTGATAGAAAAACATCTCTTCTTGTGAGTACTATGCCATCACAGGCTGAAAATCTATCTGGACATTGCTAACAGTCAAGACTCCCTTTGCCAATCTTTTTTTTATATATATAATTTTATTTTAGCACATTTGCATCTGGCTAAAATTAAGAGAAGAAAGAGCAGGAATAAAAAAAATGAATCAAAAGCCAGGCCACTGTCTTGGGATACAGCAAAGAAGATTCACACTTAGGTTAACTTTAGGGAGAAGCTTTGGCTCAGCTCCTTTACTCTCCAAGCCAAGGAGCAAGCAAAGCCAGAAACACAACACACGTAGCACGGTGGAAAAGTCACAGCTCCTACAGCTTGGACTCTTTTTAAGGTTGTTCGCAACAGTGACACAAATATTTGTTCATGACAAAAGCCAAAGGCAGAGGGGTGAGGCAGCTAGCAGAAGTCAGTGAGCACCCAAGGAAATGAGCACCTCTTCTCCCCCGCAGCAGCAGCTCACTACGTTCCCCCCATCTCTGGGGGAACAGGCCCAGCTTCACCTGCCCCTCCCTGTCACCTCCAGAGGGAGGGGAGTGGGGTAGCTTGTGACTGATCTTTCACCTCCTCACCCATCTCTCTGCTTCCCATGCAGTCGTTTTCTCAGTTACTTTCCAACTGCCTCAAAATGTATTTGAAGAGCCCTTTTACAGCAAGCTGAAATAGTTTCTAAAGCCAATGCTCAAAAATTTTCCTCCTTTCCCTCTCATTTCTAACTATATTTTTAGCTTGCTCCTGGTGGTTTTTACAGCTCTCCCAATCCTCTCCTTACTGAGCCAGCTATACTGTTACAAGCCACCTATTTATTGCTTGTACTACTCTTTACATCTCCATTTAATTGCATTGGCCTCAGATGAGCATTAAAAGATACAAGCTTTGAGCTGCAGTCTCTCTGCCCATTCCTGAATTATAAAGAAGCTTGATTACCCCAAAACCAGTGATGCTAAGTACCCCTACAGAGAGCCCACAGGGCTCTCCCATCTGCTCTCTGTGTCCCTCTTTCACCCATGGCTGCTCCATCTCTCCTTTAGAACTGAAGGATGGGATGCAAGAGGGAAATGCAGACCTGTGAGTCCCCACATCTCAGACTGTGCACCTACGATGGTGTTTCCCCACACACACTGCATTTAACTGCACATAAAATAGTGTTGGGGGAATTATTAGGCACTCTACTAAAACTACCGCCTCTCCCTTATGCTCTCCAATACTTTACTTAGCTTATACATAGGTTAGAAACATGTTTTCATTGTATTTTGTTATGCTCCCTAAAATAGCCCACTGAGAAAAAGCAATAAAAGGCAACTAAATGCTCATTTAAGCTTGCAATAATGGGAGAATGGGATCATTACCTATACTGCCATTAGCCCACGCACCTTAACTACTTCACATTTCACTCTTTCTTCAAACTTCTTACAAATATCCGTTACCCCTAATGATGGCTGGAACACCAAACCCAGCCGTAAGTCATTACTTGGTCGCTTGTCTCACAACTACAGTTAACCTCCATACTTGGATGCAAAGCTATCCACCGGGCACCCCCAGCCCAAGTCTCTAAGAGCTCTTCCCCACCACCCACTGAAACACCACTCCCCCGGTTGCTAATTCTATTACACTGTTGATTCAACAGGATACACACGCATGGGTCCCTTACAATGTGAAGTGCACAATGACAAAACACTGCAAGTGCTACAGAACTCACCCAGAAAGTCCCATTTCACCACCGTGCTCTGCCCAGTTACACGAGCAAAGCTGGTCGAATGCAGCTCTTGAAACAGAGCAGAGGAAAGTTGGGGAAGTGAACTAAGGGGCTCCAGCCCCAGTAAACCAAGAGCTGATCCGCTGATGCATTCACAGAGTTGTCTACCTCTCCTATTAATCTCAGAGCCATCATGGTTTTCAATACATTGAAAATGGATCCTTTGTGGATCCAACAGGATTAATCACATGCTTCAAGTGAGGCATGTTTTTAAATACCTAGCTAATTCATGCTTCTATGGACTGAAAGATCTGCTCTGTTAGCTATCAGTCCTATAGAAGGGTGGGGTGTTTCTAAAGAAAATACCACATAATAATTAACTGAAACCCTGAACTTCCACCTTCTGGTGCAATTTACCCTATAATTTCCATTCCAGACTACACAAAAAGTGTTTGCTTAGCTAACAAAACCATTTAGCCAAGCAACCCCCTTGCTTAGGGTTCAGACAACCTCCTTTGGTTCAAATCTATGTGTCTAGGTAAGCCCTGTTATCTGCAGCGAGCTATCTCTCAGCATGCCAAACACATCTATTAAACCACAGCAGCTCAGTTACTGTTACCTTGGTGCTCAACAGTCTGGTACCAGTCCTTGAGAAACTCCGGCGATCAGCAGACACATTGCAAAACTCCCATCTGCCTTTCAAAGTCTTCACCACTTTGCAAGCTGTCAAAATTCTTGTCATCTTGAAAGTTGCTGATCAGTAACTAAAGTTTAAAGAAAACAAGACAAAACAAAAATCTGCTTGTATGTATTTCTTCAAGATTTGGCGCAGGCAATATTGCAGATTACAAAGGAAGACAACCGAGACACAGCGGGTGCGCTGGACTGACCGTACAGCGCTGCTCTACACCTTCCCGTTTATTCTGTCGTTAAAAGGCTCTGGTGCAGCCCCACCTCCTCCCGCCCTCCTTGCAGGGGTGCTTGCCTAGGCACCCTTGCAACACTTTTCTTCAGCTGGTCTCTGAGCACTGCTGTAGGGGTTGCATCACAGGCCAGACACCATCTCTGCCAGCTGGAAGGCAGCGAAACCTGCTAGAGAAATCACACCCACAGCAACACGACAGTCCTCATGCTCTGAAACAAACACTACATTTCAGTAAGAGACAAGGAACAGCACCACTTGTTCTCCTAACAGCACGTGGCCTGAGCCAATTAAGACAGTCTGTTCCTAGGATGCTTTTCAGTGCTCTCCATCGTGTGATCTGGGGCCCGCAGGTTAGCTAGTGGGACAGCCCGCGACTGCTACAAGCAGGTGGGAAGACTAAACTCTGTGGAAAGCCATAGGCTTTTCATTTTGTGTTTGGAGAGTACACAGTCCCTAGAAGCCCTAGCACAGGTCCCAAAGTGCTGCCCCTCCCCATATAAATGAAAAGGACATCACCAGCAAAAATAAATGGCCGCAAGAGAAAAACATCTTTTGGTAAAATTTCAATGGACAACAGCTGAAATAAGGTGAAATGTTCCATATGCTATTTCTTAACTGACTACAGACCTTTGTAACTATCACATATTCCCTATAACCCTACACGATAGTCTTCAAAAAGAATCATGTTCCTCATTAGCCAGGCCTGAAAACGCCTAATGAAGACAAAAGCTGTGGAAGAAGCATGCACATTATTATTCTTCAAGAACTAAAATGATGAGGTGTCTTTTGAACCCCAGGTGATCAAAGCCTCAATTAGGTCAGAGCAAGAAAAAAAAAAAGATATACAGACTTCTTTTTAGCAGCTGGACATAGACTGCTGTAAAGGATTTATGAGACCTTTTCTAATCACTGACAGTAATAATCAGGACTTCTGTGTATACAGTGGTTTGAGATTAGTCTAAATTGATGCCAGTATCAAATTAAATATTTCCCGCACGGCTCATTATAGCACGAGGTTGAACCATCATGCACGTAACAAAAGACAGAGAAGAGAGCGCGATGGGTTTGGGTACCCTCTGTGATGTGGAGAGCTTACTGCAGACTGGGATGAGAAACACACGGGAAAGGTCTGAATCCAGACGACTGGAAGAGACCAGCAGAGGTAGGGTGGAAGGCAGACGGGGTGTAGAAGAGTTCACTGCTTTCACAGGAGCTTTGCAAGTGTGCAGGGCTGGGAGAAGCAAGCCAACGATGTTCCCTGGTAACTGGAGTGTGGTTTAGGAAAGACATAACCATAAGAAGAAGATAGCTGACAATCATTCTGATTCACAGAAGGAGCTTGAGAGACATGGATTTCACTTTTTGCAAACAAAAAAAAATACAGGTAACCGGGAAATGTTTTAGTTAGCTTTTCCTCTGTTTGCTTGGCTCTAGCCTGTAGCGATCCAGGTTGGAGATACAGGTAGGAGAGATGTACAGAAAGCAAAGGCACACTTATAAGCGAATACCTTGGCCTAGAAAGGTCATCTTAATATACAAACAAACATGAAATTCAGAAGTCAGCTTTCTTCCAAAGTCACGTTCTGTTAGATTTACACTGCCACGAACGCCATACATAGCATTTGGAAGGTGACAAGCACTACCCTTTGTTACGGCTATACTGAAGGGCAAATTCTGCGCTCTGTTTTATTCTCTACCAACGTCAGGAAGTTACTCTGGGCCCTGGGTATACACGTTTGAACCAGAACCAATTCACACCGCCAGTTTCAGCCCATGTGGCACATGGTCCAGCTAAAAACTAACCCTTTCACTACAAGAACACGAACACAGGGGGACAGGAGTGCGCAGAAAAAGGACCATACCATTTGGCAGAGTGGCATCTTTTGGCAGGTGAAAACAGCTGCATAAGCACATCATGAACTGGATTCTGTTTGTCACGGATCTGCAGTACGTACACACATCTCATGCGGCAGCTGTGTATTACAAATGAAATGCTCTATGGGGGAACAACAGGCAAAGACCTACTCTCTTTCATCACCCCCACAGCAAGGATGCCCCACTGACTACTGCTATAGATTTGACCCTGCTGTCTTCCCTTTTTTCATCCATGTTTTCTTATCAAAATTGATTAAGCCCACCCCAGACCTTCTGAGATTAGGAAGGTTGTTCCTCCAGCGTAAGAACCACTTTCCTTTTCAAAGCTTCCACCACCATGACGGAACTTCCCTCTGCCAAAACCAGGGAAAAAAATCCAAGCTATTTGTCTCGCTGCCGATGTGCCAAAAAGATGTGATGAACTGTTGACTCTTTAAGGCCAGAAAATATATCAGGTATTCCAGAGACAAGCCTCAGTTTAGAAAAATCTGTCAACATACAAACAAGCCTTCTGTGGTTTGGACAGATCTTAAGTATGTGCTTTGCTTAACATAAAGACCTTCAGAAGAGGCAGAATCACTAAGAAACAGGGAATCAATATGGAAAAAGAAACCAACATGGAAGAGTGGAAAAAAGAGAGCAGACACCAATGGTTTTATGGAGATGCAACCACCCTGCGTGAGCTTAAAACCTGCCTTAAAACTTGCAATTGTATGGTACCTTCAGGGAAGAAAGTTTGGGCAGGGGCTCTGGAGAAAGGACACGCATCGGATAAATCAGGAATGCAAAGCCATGAAGGCAGAAGATTTACTCAGACAAGAACAGTTCAAATACTGGGGGGAAAGGGGGAAGCACCCACAACTCGGGCTTCCTTACCATGGCCTCAGAGCTGGCATAGCCATTCAGAGAAAGGCAGGCTGCCTTTGATTTTGTACATTTACGCTATATCATACGCAGAGAGGGAGCAGGACTAGGAGAGCAAAGTGCCCATTCAAATGAGGAGCTTTTTCTTAGTGTTTACAAGTGAAAGCCACCAGAAATGAAATTCATTACGCAGTCCCACTGCACCATAAAAACCAAACAAAATCAGCGGTCTGTGGCTTTATAAATCCCCAGGGCCAAGATATTCAAAGAAAGTTAAGTGTCTACATTTTCAGAGGCTTAACACGAAACTGCTTGATTTTCAGAAGAGAAATGCTCAGAGCGCTCGAGGCCCCACTTAGGTGCCCCAGGACTGACACCCCAAAATGGAATCTCCCAAAGCCGCTCGTCTCGGCTGGGAAGCTCTGCTATAAGCAACCAAGCTATGCAGGATTTGTAACTTTCAAGTTGTCTGTAAAAAGCATGAGGTAGTTCTGTTCTTACTCAAAAGACAGGAGATCAGGGCCAATTTGTGGGCACATTGGGCCAGACTCACGTCAGTGCAAGTCCCCAGCTCCAGCTCAGTGGAGCTCCAGCAGCACAAGTCTCCCCTGGACCGGGATCAGCGTAACAAGCAGTGCAGATGAATTGCTTGGACTCTCCTTGTAGCTGAGATCAGTGAGAGTTTTTTCCCCAGGTGCCCTTCACATGCTTTTGGAAAACTCTCCTGCCATCTGTCAGGTTGTGTCTGATTTCTGACCACCCTGTCTTACCCCAACTGAAACACCTTTCAAAAGTAGCGAGTGGAAAAGCAGAACAGTTGAAGGTGCCAGCAAAACTGAAATTCTCTGCTGCTGCAGGGAACAAGACAAAGACTCTCCTCCATCCCTACAGCCAGCAGAAAAGCCCTCAGAGTGACTTGCAAACCCTGTCTTCCATTTCAAGGTGAGCTCCACTTGCTTCCCAAGGAGCTTATAGTAAGAGTTTTGAAAGCACCTGAAAAAACATTAAGATTTGCCCGACATTTTCCAATTGGGTGTTAGTTTATCAAGCAAGATCATTGCAGTGGATATAACAGTGAGTTTGAGCTAGATAGCAGTTTTTGTTCGCAGCATATTGCTAACAAGTCTATCAACCCCATTACCTCAGAGAGCATACCTTACTGTTTTTGCAGTATGTGGGGGGAACAAACTGAAGTTATCTTGTTCACATGCAAATGAATTAACAGCATCCAGGCATGCTCCATCACCTCATCCTCTTGGATTGCTGCAGGATAGAAATTAAGCTCAGTTACACTTTCAGATCTGCTGCTTTGAGCCAATCTCAGATCAAATGAAGCATTTCAAGCAAACCCCACGATGTTTAGAAAACATGGTAATTGTGATGCAAAGTGCGACAAGCCAAGAATTTCAAAACTAAGACTGATCTTCACTTGAGTACATGTAGAGGAACTGAACGGAGTAAGAATCAAGTGCAAGCCTTACCCCTCCGCTTTCCAGAATTCTGTTATTTAAGCCACAGCCAGAATGTGGGTTTTTTTCCCCCGGTTTGTTCTATTTTAAGTAGGTCCGGAGGAAAAGGGTATTTTAAATTTTAATGGGATAGGTCAAAATACGGTCTTCAGAATTGGGTGATGCATTTTGATTCACCCTTACCAACCCACACGATTGTACATCCTGACATTTTCCCTTCTTCCTGAAGTCCAGCCAAACAGTAGCAGTTCATTATTAGAGAACTTCAGCTTTCATATACGAAGCAAAAAAGTTTTGTAGAGGTGATAAAAAAAATTTAAGACCTCAGCACAGAAGACAAATTTTAAAGAGTTACATTTCAAATTATAGCAAATTCAAGTCTTGCCAGATCCTATATTTTTCCAGACAGAAATTCTGCATTAGCAGAAACTGATGGTTTCATACATTCATTCAGAATTTCTGGACAGCTAGAAATACTGGCTGTGTCCACTCTGCCGGCACAGATTGACTCTCTGGAAGGCACACGCGGAGATACAAGTTTTGTGGAAGCATCAGATCTCCTCCATGCGTGCAGCTGCGTGGAAGGCAAGTCTGGCACGTCCCCGCAGTTGGGAATCCACCTGGCATGAACCACACTGCACACCCACAGACACACACGACTGGGGAAGTCCATGACACCCGGCAGAACGAGACATGCAGGTTAGTATGAAGCATGGTTTGGGGAACGGCTAATCCGTTCTGCAACACCTGGGATCTGACACCTCCTGCAAACTGGTACCTTGACAGAGGTATATTACAGATATCTAGAGACATGGAAAAAAGACTAAAGTTTGGCCGTAGCAATTCCTCTTCCCTTTCAGTCTCAAATTTTGAGTCAATCAGCAGCCTGTATGCTCTCTTATTGTTTCAGAGTGCCTTCATGTGGCATAAACATTGATAACCACTTTCTTTGCTTGCCTAACTTAGTGACTAGCCAAATAAACCTTATTAAAAGTCCACCTGCTTGATTCCACAGAGATGGAGAGACTGGTTGTTATCCAAAAAGCCAAGCATTGCTGATTGTTGACTTTTCTTTTACTAATTATTCTATCATAGACCTGAATCCATTTGGATAAAACTGTGAGCTTTCATCCTGTCCCAGCTGCAGCAAAGCATAGAATGGATGTAACAACAGTCCTACTAAACTAGACTTCACCCTAAACAGTTTCCCCCATTACTGCTCACTTACAGGAACACAACAAAAAGTAAGAATGAACAGAATAATTGCTGTGTCATTATTTTTATTAATTATTTTTTTTCTGAGAGTCCTTGCTCACAGAAAACACGCATGTCTGGGGGAAGGAGAACTCTCAAATCTGAGCCCTGAGCCAACATAAATTAATGGAAAAGACAACGTGCAAGTGTTCTTTGAATAAGAAGCGCAAACCTCAGGCTGGTGAGGGCCTGAGATACAGTGCAAAACGCAGCTGCTTCTCCTCATGGGTCTTTGGCTGACAAAAGCCCACTCTGAAGAAAACATGGATACATTAATTCTTTCAGATGGAAAACCCAGTCACGATAACTTGAAACACCTCCCGAATTCTGATTGAATGTCACTTTTTGTTTGGGAACCCAAACAAACAAAAAAGTATAAAGAAATGTTTTAAACAGTTGCTCAAAATCTGATTTTATGAAATACTGCAAGTAGTTATTTGAACTACTGCAGAATTATTTCTTTTTGTTAGAGAAACGTATTTTTCTTCTCTTAAATTAAAATTTTCCTTCTGTTTTTTTTTTTGGTTTTCAAAACCCAAACCAAAAAGCAAATTTCAGTTAAAAAAAAAAAGAGATTACTTTCATTTTGGTATTTTAATTGAAGTGTCAAAAAGCATCAGAATCAAACTGAGATGCAGTTTCACTTTTCTTCAAAAATATTAGTTCAGCCCAGCTGACAGCTACTAGTAATTTAGTTCTGCAAGGTAAATCCTTAGCTGTGGAAACAGACCCTCGCACCCAGTGCAATTTCATAAAATGAAGGAAACATGCCTCAAAACAACCAAAGCGTCCAGCGGTGGTAGCAAATACCAAAGGGATTCAGGATACAAAAGCGTTAACGATCAATCAACAGGCCCTGTGACAGTTTCAGTTAACATCTTATATGGTAGTTTTAAAAGCTAACAAAGACTTTTCATTTTGTAACAGGAAAAAATACTGTAACAAAATAATTGAAAATCTCAAGCCAAAGCCATCTGAAAGATGGCTTTAAAAAAAAAAAGGCTAATTTCTTGTTAATTCTGAATTGTCTACCTTGGCACCTCCCTTCTTTTCCAATTTTTGTGTAGAAGCAGTAATCAAGACAGCCTTTTGACCAGAAAAGTCTATATAATGCTTGACAACAAGACTGTTACATATCTATTCCCAGGTTAGAGAACATCCATTTTCAAGGAGATTAAACTTTTCTTTAAGGCCTGAGCAGCCCAGGGTACACTCATCTGCTGTCTGGGATGTGGAGCCCATGCTTCACCCAAACTTGACAAAGATAAGGCTCTTATCTTCAGCAAGAGAAAAAGAATCAACGTCTTGAAAATGGGTCAAATTCCATTGCCACTGGGATTAGCAGCTCCTCTTAGATCAGCTGACTTTGAAGAAACACAGAAAACCCTTGCAGTACCTGAAAGAGACTGACGTTATTCCAAAAGGCCAACTTCAGAAAACCCTTAGTGAGCTAAAAGTGAGTGCCGCCAGAAGAGTGTTGCCGAGGCGTAATGATGGCTCCAGAAAGAGCAGTTTGCCCCCGGTGCCAGACCAAGCACCACCCCTCAGCCACGACTCTCACTTCATGCCGATGCCACCACGGGAGACTGGCCCCAGGAGTCTCAGAGCTGCCCGAGGGGTGTCTGCCGTGCCTGACTTCAGTCCAGAGCTGAACTCTATTTATTGGAAGATGTCTGGAGGCAGCAAGATTTCTCATTCCCTGACATTTTCTAAAAAGACATTTTTACAAATGGGGGCCAGGATTAGGAGTCATCCCTTTTCCCTTGTGATTCCAGAGGCTCGTACATTCCACTGGCTTGTTCCCAGTGGAACGAGCCCTAAAAAGGGCCAAACTGGCTTTACAAAATAAAACCAAATCAAAAGGGCTGCACAAACACTGTTTCCCACATGCTACACATTTAAAGTTACACAGTTTAAAATTAAGATGATCTTACAATGCAAGATTAGCTACATTCGCTCAAGATTCATCTTAGGCTTGCTTCCTTCTGCGGCAGTTCTATCATGGGTGAATATTTGATAGGTTATCATACCCCAGTGTGTTTGTCATAGCAAAGGAAAACAAAATTGCCTTGCCCTTGATTAGACTATAAATAAACAGGCTTTTATCAGCATGAAGGCTACAACATAAGCTGTCCCTCAGCTGGTAATTTACGCATACAAAACTCTATGTGCATTCGCACAGGCACCCACTGTGTTCACTGGGCAGTTCTGTTATTTTTCTTTGACTTCATAGTCCATTCCTCCCAGTCAAATATAACTTGGCTAAGACCAAAGCTTCTATGACCGAATTGTTTTCATGGACATTTTGACCAGCGACAGACTATTTCATCCAACCTTCTTGGTGAACATCTACAGAGCATCTTGGCCAGACCCTTCACACACCACCCTGTGGTCTGTGATCTCAGATCCATGACCAGGAAGTCCCAGAAGGGAAGTAAGGAATTGAGTAGAGAAAAAAAAGCATCCATCAGAAGAGATAAGCACCAGATCACAAGAGCATGTTATAGACATATATATTTCATAGAACAACAGGCCCTCACAGCTAGGCACTCTGAAAAACTGCCACTGGTAGGACAGCTGTCCGTTCCCTGGACTACAAAAAACCCCAAATAAAAATGGCTTATTGTTCCCAGCACGTTACTGGGTCAGGTTAAAGCTAGGCTCATTTCGAGGAAAAAAAGCAGCTCCACTGAAATGGTGGAACACATGATGAGTCCCCACAATTAGCTTATAATAACCTTATAATAAGTTATCTTATATTATATATATATTATATATAACCTCATAATAACCTTATAATAAGCTTATAATATAACAAAAAGCTTATAATAAGGCTAACGATAACGAAAGCTGCATCGGGGAAGGTTCAGACTTGACATTAGGAAGCATTTCTTTACCAAGAGGGTGGTCAAACACTGGAACAGGCTTCCTAGAGAGGTGGTCAATGCTGCAAGCCTGTCAGTGTTCAAAAGGCATTTGGACAATGCCCTTACTAAAATGCTTTTACTTCCGGTCAGCCCTGAAGCGGTCAGGCAGTGGGACCGGATGATCATTGTAGGTTCCTTCCAACTGACGTATCCTATATGAGAAGATATAGAAAGTTTTCTACAGAAAACGTCTTCCCTAACTTCAACAGAATGAAGTGAATCAGTCTTCCCTTTGGTATAAATATATTTACTCTTTGAAAAGGAAATGCACAACATCTATCTTCAGCCTAGTTTCTTACCCTTTAGCACCCATCTATGCAGTGCTAGACGTTCCTGGGTTCGGTGGGAGGGGGGGTTAACATTTCATAGGAGTTACTTAACACGGCCTTGGTCTCTAACCATACATACAGCATCCCTGGTCAATCAGCATTTTCCTTGTTGCTTCATGCCTAGTGCTCCAGATTGGAAGGATTTGCAAAATCTGTTTGTCTTTTTTTTTTCTCCTCACTCCTACTTTTTTTTATTTTTCCTTCCCGTAGTTACCCTGGAGGAAGAAAAAGATAAAAAGCTTTGGCTGTTGTACACTGGGCTATGCACTGACGCATTTGCTTTAACTTACAGATGGATACACATTAGGCAGATACATGCCTGAGGATGGACATCTCTCTTTAAATATCACCGCAAATTCTTGCTATATGGATCTGCAATGTCACCGAGCTGCGAAGGGGGAGAAGGGACAGGATTTCGACTAACTGAAAAACACTTTTAGGGCAGGAGAGCAAAGAAGTTTGAAGAAGTAATTGGTGCCATCGGGTAACTGTTCAGGACTTTAACCGCAGAACTCCAACACTGTCTATTCAGCTAGTATTTTTATAACAGCAAGGAAACTTTATGAGTGAGTTAATGATAAGACTATATCATGCTCCATGGGGGCACGAGAGTCACTTGATACAGTTTTATGCCCAGCAATACATACTGCTGTACTTCAACAAATACAGCCCTTTACGCTAGCATCTTCCTTAGCAAAACCCCAGAACCAGGCTCCTCCCCACCGAGAGCAGTGGGCTTAAAAAGAGTCTGTGCTTTCATTGCACACCTTAAAAGAGGACACACAGCCCCAGCAGCCGTGTGAGTGGGACCAGCGCCATAGTCTTTGGGTGCAGTTAGGCTGCCCTTTCCCTGAGGGTATTCCGTATTGGGATGTCCCCGTCACTAATTTCACTCTGACACTCTGTTCAGCAGGGTTTAAATTAACCACCCCATGGGAAGAAATCACTATGTATCCAAAGGCAGCAGGGTCCTAGTTTTGCATTCATTTGAAGACGGCAGGATCTAAAACACCGAACCATTTTGTCTCATTCAGCTTTGGGAAAGACAAAGCAGATGATCACTGAGGAAAGTTAGGGAGCCACAGTTCACGTTGATAAAGCCAAGGTAACACAAGATGCTTTTCCTTCTTCCTCTAAGCATCCAGACCTCCCCTCCGAGAGCACAGTGACTAACCATGGAGCTGGAGACACCAAAAAGGCCCGTCTGGCCGATGCTCCTCCAACAGTCCTCTGAACCGGCTGGTCTGGAGTTCTTTGCACAGCCACAGTCGGGACAGTGTCAACGGGGTTCAGTACTACCAGAAAAACACACAACACCCACATCCGTGGATTTGCTTGGCTTAGCCCCACAGGAGTCAAAGCTGGGTCCTGAATATATCAAATATATGGGGGGGAGGGTTTATGCCTACTTCAACTAAGAGCTCTAAACACAGGCTTCAGTGTTCAAATAGTTAACTTCATGAACAGATATGGTTATAATATTATCAGATTTTAGTAAAATGAGCAATCAAACTGCGAAGGAGAGTAGCACAAAGGTAGCTTATTCACTTTCCTGTACGGATTAAAGTAATTTAAATACTCAGTTTTCCATCTTTATCCACTGCCATAAAAAAAATAAAAAATTCTAGTCATTTATTTCCCCTTGCTATGGATTCCATCACGCTACAATCTATTATAACCAAAGCAATCAAACTCCCCCATCCAGTGCAATGAAATGGCGCTGACCTGATACAAATCCACAAGAGCTACATTTCATTACTCTGATCACAGAGGTCTCAACAACAGCATATGCTTATCACAGCAAAGATGAAGAGTTGTCTTATATAGGCCACAGGGTCAAGAAGAATCACAGGATCATAGAACAGTTTGGGTTGGACCTTAAAGATCATCTAGTTCCAACCTCCCTGCCAAGAGCGTCGGTTTGACATTTCTGATGTGAGGGAGGAAATAAGGCTTGAAAAATACAGACCCCTCAGAATCGGGAGCACTTAAAAAGCACGTATCTATACAGTGAGGCATCCAAGATCACTGGCTGTTATCATCCATGGTAAGCTGACATGTTGCCTGTGAAACTGGTTCAAGTCTAGCACAGGGTTGTTCAAATATGGAGCAAAAATACATTGAAGTGCTGCTTTGTCTGAACAACTGCATACTACTGCATCCGCTCCCTGTAACGCAGGCTTCTTACAAGCATAATCCCCATCTCAGCCAGCTGTCCAGAAATCAGATGCATCCCTTTTTACACAGGAGTATCTCAGTCTCCAGAACAGGACCACCAAAGCTGATACATGGAAGCTGAAGCAAGGGAGGAGGTAATTCTTTGAAGCGTTAGCACCTGAAGCGTGCATAAACAAAGAAAAAAACGAATAAACAAAAAGAGTTCTCTAAACCAGACTCCTCGGGGTAAGAAAGCTTATCAAGAGACAACTTTGTAAAGAAGCACCGCTGAATTCTTCCAAGCGATGCAGAAGGGCTACAGGTAACCAGGATACTGCTGTCTGAGCCTCATGCACTCTGTCTTTGAGCAGGAAGAAGTCACAGAAACAGAAAGCACCGTTTGAACTAAGCACACAGTATTTAGCAATGATATAGTGGAAAGAGCATATCAGCTGGTGGGCAGGGTGGATGGAAATGTTGTTAGAGACATCATCTGCAAAGAGTGCTTTACACAAGTGTTACCTCTCTCCTGTTCCAGTCGGGGAGTCAGCCAGCCACGCACGCCTGCAATCACACTTAACCTTTCCAGACAACCTCATTCTCTCCCTCCTCCCCTTGTGCCCCTAGCCATCCCCCTGCAGCTGTGGCACGCTCCGGAGTGTGCTTTGAAGAATTCGGAAGCTCATTTTGGGCAGCATGGGTCCGATTTCCAGCATCAACAGCAGAAGAAATTGGTCTCAAGCCATGACTTTGGAAAAGACTCAACCTTTTTATACTGCTAATTCACACGAAGCTTAAAACCTTTATACATACAAATTTCTGGCATTGCTCTAGCCCTCCTCCTCCCCTGACCCTTACCACAACACCTCATCCTGGCAAAATACACTTTTTTCATTAGAGCTCTGACCCTAATACCTGCAATCCAGCGGGTAGAACAGCAGTGCTGGTACGCTGTAAATGCTTCCAGTTTTCTGTTACCACCATCCTCTCGTTATCTTCCTACAACAGATGGACTGCAATTTCATAGGCACAAGAAGATTCAATAACTGGGTGGGAGAGGTAGGAGGTTCTTGCTGCTTCAGTAGCAAGAACCCACAGGAAAAAATAAAATCTAGAAGATTTTGGAAGAAACACAGAGACCTGTGTTTAAGCACCAGCCCAGTATCAACTATGACTATAGCTGCAGCTAGGGCAATTCAGACTGCCTTCTATTGCCAATTCCGCCTTTTTTCCAGGGAAATGGGTTCCATGAGATGCAGCTAAAGGTGTGATAAATCTCTGTTTCAAGGTACTGTGTTCCTTCTGCTGGGACGGCACCCATTTTGATGACATTAGCCACAGTGCTCTCTAGTAAATGTCCCTAACAGCATTTCCATCCATCCTGCCAGTCAGCTAATATATACTCACTCCGAATTTGCAAAGGATCACAAGGGGAACTGAGATGAATGTCATCCTTTCACTGCTTGCATCCCCCTGGAAAAGTCACGACGCAACCCCTTTCAGGCTTCTTCAGAGGGCAAATAAACAATAACCAAAAATCATCCAAGCAAAATAAGGAATAAGAAATTCTTTATGTTTTGACAGTCATCAGTTTTCAAACTCACCACGCTGGAAATGCTGCAGTGTTACGCACACCCTTTTCCTACCCTCCATGTGCCTAAAATAATACATATGGGACACTTCCATCATATTGCTCCAAGGCTAAAGACTACATAGGCACTGAAGCTACATCTGTGCCATTTAGTGCAAGCCTACGCAGTCCTTCACAGCCAAACCTGTGTCTGTTTTGCCTGCATTCAGAATCCATTCAGCACAAAATAAGCTCAAAATAGAAGTTCATGAACTTCATGGCTTGACCACTGCACCACTGCTAGCTAAAGGAAGGCATTTCTGGTTTCACACTTGGTTTTTTCTCCTGCCTCTCGGATAGGCCTGCCGGCAAGGGCCACATCAATATCTCTTCAGTCATTCAAACTGGAAACATCAACTAATCTAGCCAAGTGAGCACATGATAATCTGCAGACTGGCAGACATTTTAAGTGCCAGAAATCCACATCCCCGTATATCCAAGAGCCTTCTTTGGGAAGGCTCCCTCCTTGTGCACCAGGTTTCTTCTGGTTTGCATTGTGCACTGTTTTCATAACTCCTTGAAAGGAAAAATTAGAAAGTGAGAAATTGGAAATTAGTTCATTGCAGAACAGAATCCTAGAGGAGGAATATCTTCAGTATAATATGTACACCTATAAAGTGAGCAATTAATTTCTTTTCCTTTGATCTGCATCATAAGAGAAGTCACAAGAAAGCGAACTGAGGTGAAACATTATTCTTGCAAGGCGGGAAGCCAGGAGGTTGAGACTGTAGCAAGGAAACTGCCCCTTTGCTTTGAGCAACATTGTGAGTTGGCAAAATATTTTCAATCCTTAAGGGCTAAGATTTAAAAAGCTCTTCTGAAAACAAAAACATGGCAAAATATAGAAAACACAAGGAGAACACACAGCAAGCTCTGTTCCTGTGTTCCAGGCAGCGACCCATCAAGAGATGTCACTTTCTGGAGAAGAAAGCGTGGCACTGTCTCCTGGCACTGCTAGCATGGCTTGTGGCCAAGGGACAGCCAGCTGCGCTGGCCCTGGGCCAGCCGGGATGAGTCCTTCCTCCGAAAGCCTCAGCACAACAGCTTGCTTTTTTTGAAGGGAAAAAAAACAAAAGGATGCAGAGTTATGGACACATCCAAGGTATGAAACGGCGTTCTCTAAGGTCAGGTGCACATCCAATGTTCTGCTCAGGGCAGCTCTGTCCCTGGGGACTGAGGTCCAGCCTCAGCAGAGCTGTATGAGGGTCACCTGGGAAAAGCCCCGCTGATCTGTTTTCTTTTCGTGCTACACATAAACCTCAGGGCTGCACACTGCAGCACCAAACCCAGCACTACAGCTGAGGAAGAGGAGCTTCACCACACCTGCCTATTGAGATACCCACCACCTACAAAGATTCTTTACCACCATTTCTAGCATGCTTATGTCAATGACTGATTAACTCTCTAGTCCCTGTTCAGTCACAAAACTGTCAACACAATTAAACGTGTCAGAAAGGACGATGTGACCATCTCCACCCTCCTCTACGTTCAAGGTAACTCCGAGCCCAGCTTCACTCCAAGAAGCACCCGGCTGCACTGGGGGATACCAGACACCGGAAGCCTTTGCAAAGAGCCATTCTGAACATCTGAACCAGGAGAAGAAGAGTTCAACTGAAGTTCACAACTTATTAGCCTCTGGAGTATTCAACAGGAGACAGAAATCTATAGGAAATTAGATCATTAGGTGGCATCAGACATTTATAGGGGGCAGGATTTAAAGTAGTTTATTTAGAAGCTGTCTCAGGGCTTCTGTGTACTGACACTGTTAATTACAGCTATTACTAGCACAGGGACTGTGTTAGGTGATGCTAATGAATACCTGCCTCTTGTAGGTGTGTGACTCACTAACTCTACCTGCAGGAGGGAAGGGTGGCTGTAAGAGGATCTGTGAACTACAGGAGACTTCTAGGATACCAGTTGCGAGGAAACATTTTGGGCTGAAATTGAGCCACAGATTTTATCACAGCCAATCTCTGAGCAGTAGCAGACAGTGCACTACCTGCTCTGACTTGCTTTGCATCAGAATGGGAATATCTCCTTCCTCACCTGCTGCCTTCCCTTTGGGATCTGAAGTCTGAAAATGCTGGCCACAGCAGTCATGGAATGGACTGATCTCTACCAGGTTTCCCTGAAGGAGACGAGAAGCTCTGAAGAAGTTCCTCCTCAGAGCCAGACGCCACCTCCCTCACCAGTGGTGGGAAGAGCCACAGAAACACATGAGTCAGCAGCGAGCTTGGCAGGGGCAGGGGACAGGAATCGAGGTGAGTGATCTCAATGGGGAATGCAGGAGCAGTGATCTTCAGAGAGCTGCAGAGAGTGACGGGTGCTCTGAAAAACAGCAGATAGCTGAAACCTACCAGAATGGTAAACCTGGGACCTGACGGCACGTATTTACTGACCACAAAAAATCTAGACAAATCTATTACCATAAAGGTGGATGTGGAGAATATCAAGATACTAGCACAGGTGCCAAAGCATTGCTGGATCAGAACAAACCTTGCAATGCTGCCTGGGTGCCCCGATTGCCAATTGTATAGACACTCCAGTCTGAAGGTCCTCACCCAACAGTTTCCCAAAAAAACATTTGCACACTCTGAGCAATAGCTGAATCAATTATAAGGAAGGGATAAAAGGTACCTTCATAGGGTAGCAAATGAAACAACAGGGTCCTTTCAGTGCCCCTCAGAGTCCTTAGATTACCTGTAAAGCCTAATTTTATTGCTCAGTGTCACAAAGACCCTGGTCACTGCCACCCCAAACTGTTCACATAGCTAAGCAAACAAGTCAACAGTCACGCTTGTGCACTGCTCATCCTGTAGACGTGCAAAGGTGAACGCAGGGGCAGACTGATGTCAAATACAGGATGAAGGTAAGCAATCAGCCATACCCACATCATGTTTTCATTGGCGATCACATCCAGTCCTCACACTGAACTTTAAAGACAGCATTAGGAATCCAAGTGCCCTATGCAGAACTGTCATTACATTAGTCATTACAGCAAAGCAAAAGAAATCTGACTTGATGTCAGTCTTGTCCAGGGATCAAAATCTATCAAAGGCTCAAACAAACCCTACCGTCTTCCAGATAACCTCATCACCAAAACAGAGCGCTTCATCCAGCTCTCGGCAGTTTCCTCTCTGGTTTTCTTTGCTCCTGCCCACAGGTAGCCCTTACTGATCTCCTAGACTCAATCAGCTCTGCTCTCCAACCTCTCCCTTTCATTTGCTAAGAAAGGATGGATTCCCATTGCATTGGGGGTCGATATCTTATGGTCCACGAAGAAGAGAAAATGGCAAAATGTCAGCGAGGATTGCTAGGTGCGTTTCTCCAAAGAGTTGAGGCCTGATGCCCAGACCACTGATCTCATCACTGAGGGCAGAAAAGGGCCACAGGCCCCGCGCAGAGCTGTGAGTGCCGCTCTCCTCCGGCTCCTCGCTTGTGCGACAGGGGCATCTAGTGGCTGAGCACGGCAAAGCCACAGCAGCACAAGTCGCAGCTACACTGCAATTAGGTTGGTAGCGGGTAGCTTAAGTGGGATGCAGCTGCACACAGAGACAGATCGTTAGAAAACTGTTAGGCTATTAACTGCTCTACCCAGGCTAACGTGTCATAAAGCAAAATATAAACACATGGTTCCAGACAAAATTCGGCAATCCCACCTGTCACTGATGCTCAGGCAGTATACTAGCAAACACATGCAATGTCCCCTGACACAGTCTCGTAACTCCCAGAAGTCAGTGGCGCAGGCACCTCCCGCGCACAAGCAGTGATGTCTTTTGACTTGACAGCCTGTCACAGCTTAACTATATGAATAATCTCCTTTGCCTTTGAACGTTGCTCCAGTCATTTCAGTGGATGTCTGCTAGCTTTGAAAGCCAGTGTATCACCTTCCCCATTCACATTAGTCAACACTGTTCAAGACTTTACAGACATCTACTAGAGCCCTCTTTACATGTCCCTTTTCCAGCCTGAACAGCCCTAGCCTAGCGACTTAGTCCCTGCACATAACTCATTCCACACAGTTGATAAGCTTTTTTTTGGCATGATCAGTTCTGCAACTTGTACCCGTTCTAGTTCTGCTATCCTGTTAGAGATGAGATCAGAATCAAGCATGGTATCCGAGATGCAGGTGAGCCGCAGACATAAATAACGGTATTCTTAGTTTTGCGCTCTTTTCCCTTCCTAGTAACAACTGACTTTCTTTTGCCTGCCAGTGAGCAGCAAGCTGGTGTTTTCACAGAACCACCTACCACATCTCTGAGATCTGAACGGGAGTCGGTAGCTCAAAGCCCACTGCTGCCTGTGTAGAGTCTGGATTGGCTTTTAGTGAATACTTAGCTTAACACCTGCCCACCACAACAAATGCAGGCAGGCTATCGGTGAGCTGTGCCCCAGATAGACTATCAGTATAATCAACTAGCTTAGTTCAGCTTCCGTGACCAATAGTCAGGCTTTGATCTCTTCATAGAAGTGGCTAAAAGAAAAACAATCAATGCCATCTGCAATCATGCTTACTGCAAATTGGAAAAAAGAATCCAATAAAATAAGATGCTTTTCCCCTCTTCTGGAGATTCTTCCAAAATGAAAAATTTTACCGTCATAATGCCAAGATATAAGACTTCCTTTACCTTCCAAAACCAAGTCTACTTAGCTTCAGAATGGCACTAAGGTCTTCAATCTCTTAATATAGGTTTGAGTTTTTACTGAGATCAAATACAGTGAGCTGTGGCTCTAATATTAAAGAATAGCAAAGTTTCTGGAATTATCACTGTTTTATACATAACATTACAGCTGAAACAACAGCCGATATTTGAAATTGCTATATTAAAAGAGGAAAAGGACATCTTTGACTTTGATCTTTCATATGTCTTAGGATACTTTGGACATCAATCCTAAATATGTAGCATCTTTAGCCATGCTGCTGCTGAATAAATAACGTGTAAGAGAGGCTATAAAATACAGCTGGGAAGCTCCTCACTTTTACTCTGTACTGTCTGAAGCTTTAACACAAAGCAGCCAACACAAAAAAGAAACAAAAGAAAGCAGAGCTGGGGAGATAAATGCCACAACCTGGATTACATCTCTTCACTGTCCACAAAACCGTGTGCTGCAGTAGTTCTGCGAGCGTGCCAAGGGGCGATTTTTCAGCAGGCAAAACTTCTCCCACCGCCCAAGTGCTTTACCTGTACGGTTTTCCGGGACATTCTCGCATGCAGTGAGGACGACCATGCCCTTTGGAGCATTTCCACACACAGCCTCCCAAATCCCCTTTTCCATCTGACAAGGCTATGAAGGACACCTTATCCTTGCTCACTGCCCTCCCTCACATCCAGCATGCAGTCGCAAATGCAGAACAAGCAACGCTCACATTTATTATTATGGGATTACCATGCCAAGCCCATCTGGTCCACAGCATGGAGGCCACTGTCTCAGGTCAATCTGACCCTGAGAGGAGGCTATGGAGAGGGGCAGATGCCAAACCACCACTTTGGAAAGGCCACTTGCATGACCACATCTACACTGCCCAACTTGGGCACCTGCTGACTGGAGATTGGCGGTAGGTGAGATTACAGAATTGACAGACACCTCCAGCCAGTGAAGGACGGTGACCCCAGGAGGAGGCGTCTCCTCTCAGGTAGGAGGTGTTTCAGTAAGTCCTCAGGCAGGACGCCAAGTAGTCTGCAGGCAGCTGTAGCATCTGCCAGAGATTCACATCCTCACTGGGAGGAGGAGGGAGCAGACACCCAGGCATCCTGAGGTTTTCTCCAGGGAGGACTATGAAACATCAATGTTATGCATGTAACTACAGGACCCACAGACATGCTACCAGTTCAGTAGGGACCACCAACAGCCAAAATTCGCTAAGGATTTGTCTTTTAAACAATGCTGTGGAGCAGAAAATATTACACACTGTTCTTTTCTCAGAGGTAGAAAGATTTCGGAATGCCTTTTCAACCACTGATTGAGAGTCACTTCAGAAACAGATTTTTCTAGGGCTAACTGTGATGGGACTGCCAGAAAGGCTACTGGAGCCCGTTTTCTCACCATTTTCTCTGTCTACTCTGATAGCTGCTTCCACACAAAATTCATCTCTAGATGTGTTCTGAACAGATTTGCTTTAATTGCTTTTTTTGTTTTCAGTGCATCTAGCATTGCCCTTTTCAGATAAAGTAAACGAACAAGGCCCCATCCCCAAGCACCCCCAAAGTAACTGGGATTGCAGTGAGAACACAGGAGCAGCTTCCCTCTCAGCCTCATTTCCTTCTTTCCTTCCCTATTCTGCATGGACAGGTTACTAAGGAAGAATCATGAGTCACTTACCTGGGCTCTGGGTGACAGCCACAGTGAGATACTCTGGATTTATCTTGGGCAGCAACAGGTCCATCAAAGCCTGAATGACCATGACCATTTAGGAAATAACATACTAAAACATAACTGCTTGGCAGGGTGGGTGAGGAGAACAGGCAGGATAATTTAGGAGAAGCATCTTTGTCTTTAAGTGATGTGGAAAAAAACCTATGATATGGGGGGAATCAAAAACAAAAGAAAGACTCTGAAGCTGAAATGGTGTGCCTTATGCTGGAAGTTAACACTGAACTGTGCCTGGGGGAAGGAGAATATTGTTTTGACCTGCAGATGGAAGGGAAGACCATAATACAGGGCTATGAGTTTGGACATTAGCAGAAGACCCCACGTTATTTTTGCTGATGCTAGAGCTGCCTCTCTGAATACTAAAGCTGCACAGTTTGTCTCCCTGCCTAGAATACAAGGCAATGTTGACATGATTGAAATTCACTAAACAAGGAACAGCTGAGCAAAAAAGGAACTGAAAGGAAACATAACTGAGATTCCCTCGTTTCTGTCTCTCACCACCTCCTGCAATATTTTTTTTCTTTTCTTTGAGGACTGATTTTACAGTTTGTGATAAAGAATGGACACATGGACGGAAAACCAGAATCCCTTACATTATACAACTGGCCCAAGGATAAATGCAGCAGCCTAATGTATTCCCATGGGTGTTCTTGATCATCGCCAAAAGGTAAATTCTTCTAGCAGCTGTTTCCCTTAAACCCATCCAGATGGATTCAGCTCCTACAAGGGGCAGTGCCACTGCACTTGAGCTCCACAAGCCACGAAGAGTTTTGAGCTCAGCCACATTCATTTGTGCTTCCCCGAGAGACACACAGGCAAGCCTGCAGAGCCCCAAAGCTGCGCCTGTTGTGCACTTCAGCCAGCCAGACCCCAAGCAGGGATGTCACAGCCTATCTCAGGCCTATGGGGTCTGGAAAAGGGGAGCTGGGCACAGCGTTACACCAGGCAGAAAGGCAGCGAGGCCTAGATTCAGAAATACAGCACTCAAGGACAATTAGGCCCAATGATTGCTACCCCGTAGCCAAAGGTAAACTGCACATGGCTGGCTGCACAGGGCACGCCACCACAGGACAACTGCAGGGAGACGCTCAACACCAGGGCATCACAGCTATATGGCATTTGGGATGAAAAGCACTGCTCAGGCCTAGGAGTCGTGGGGACCTACCGAACGTTCACGAGGAAGACCTGACGCAGCCAGCACGGCTGAGATGCAGCAGCTCAGCAGGGGACAGGGAGGAAGAGCCCCTGTCCCTCACCCAGGCCCAGCCCCAGCGAGGAACTACCGCTGCTGGAGGGCTGCGGGACTCAACACGTGCTCTTTGGACTGACCCCCTGCCACCACCTGCACACCACAGCCACAGGGCCACCAGCCCCACAGGGCCAACCACCTGCTCCCCACCCCCACAAGACCTCAAAATCCCCAGCGCCAGCTGCAGGGGGCCCCAAACCCCACAGGCCTGCAAGTCCCATAGGGCCAGCATAACCAAACTGCACGGGGCTCCTAAACCCCACAGGGCCACCTAAAGCAGACAGAGCCAGCCACAAGGGACCTCTAAACCCCACAGGGCTCCCTAAACCTCACAGGGTCAGCAAAACAAGAGGCCCCTAAATCCCACAAGGCCAACTATAAGGGGCCCTAAACCCCACAGGGCTCCCTAAAGCATGCAGAGCCAGCCATGGGGGACACCTAAACCCCACAGTGCCTCTAAACACAAGGCCAGCCCCAAGGGGCCCCTAAACCCTACAGGACTCTCTAAATCCCACAGGGTCAGCATCAATAGGCCCCTAAACCCCTCAGGGCTGAGCCCCTCAGGGTCAGCTACCAGGGGACCTGCGAGCTCCCTAAACCCCACCAGAGCTGGCTGCAACAGGTCCCTAAACCCCATGGGAACATGCAAAAATAGGGCCCCTAAATCCCACAGGGCTGAGCCCCACAGGGTCAGCTGCCAGGGGACCTGCGAGCTCCCTAAACCTCACCAGAGCCGGCTGCAATAGGTCCCTAAACCCCACAAGGCTCCCTATACCCCACGGGGTCAGCAAAAAAGGTGCCCCTAGACGCCCCCAATGCCAGCTGTAAGGGACGCTGAATCCTTAAGAGGCTCCCTAAAGCACACAGGCCCAGCCGAAAAGACCCTGCAAGCCCCAGGGAGCCACCTTCCAAGAGCCTTTAACTCCCGCCACGGAAGCCGCCGGGAAGGGGAGCAGCGGGCCGGTAACACCCACACC
>VWZL01004159.1:598613-680350 GCA_013396915.1 Stercorarius parasiticus | reverse complement strand
CCCACACCCTCTCCCTTCCGGGGCGGAGCCGGGGGCGGACCGGCGGCGGGGCGGGGCGGAGCGAGAACGGCGGCACCATGATGGCGCAGCGGGCGCTTCCCAATCCCTTCGCGGACTACGATAAGTCCTTGGCTACCGGCTACTTCGATGCTGCCGGGAGGGTGAGTGGGGTCGGGGCGAGGCGGTTGGGGCGGGAGCGGGCCCTTCCCGGGGACGGCCACTGTGCTTCCCCGGGAAGGGCCCGCTCCCGCCCCGGCCGCAAAGCCAGGCTGGGCAGGCAGGAGCCCAGCCTGATCCTGAGGTACTAAAGGGTTTCTAGCCCCGGTTCCCTGGTTCTGCACCCTCCGGGTTACCTCCAGTTTGGCAAAGGCCCCGATCCGCCTTGCCCATCAGCCTTTCCCTCACGCCGCGGTGGTTTGCTGTTTTCTGTTCTCCGCAGCTGACCCCAGAATTCACGCAGCGGCTGAACAACAAAATCAGGGAGCTGCTCCAGCAGATGGAGAGGGGCCTCAAGTCGGCCGACCCCCAGGACTGCACCGCATACACAGGCTGGGCAGGTAGGCTGGCCCCTGGGATCTCCAGAGCGGAATTCTAGGTCAAGCCAAGGCAGACCATGGGGTTTTTTGGCTGTTTTGAACGATCACAGTAGATCCATGTCAAGAATGGTGCTTCTTCTGCATGTTTTAATCCATTAAAACAAGGCCTGTCTTTCTCGGGACTCCCCGTTTTTGAAGCAGGTTTCAAGCTGCAGAAGGAAGACCATGGCGTTGCAGGGCAGGGTTAGGTCTTCTCTTGGTTAATAGTGCCAAATTTATACAACTGAGAAGGCCAGCACCTGCTTGAGGGCAAAGGTGGGAACGATTGAAGGGACTGGCTCCAAATCTGGCCATGTTGGGGATGGTGACAAGTGAAGCGGTGCTCCATGAAGTAGGTAGATGCATGCAGTTGGCTGCTTACCTGCAAGCCTTGCATATGGCAGTGATGAGCTTATGGCCTGAGATAATGTCCGTCCTTTCTGTTTGGGCTGAATTTCATCTTACAACATTGTCTGATTGGCAGGTTGCTCCATTCCTGTTCCCCAGGTAGTGCCCTTCCACTTAGCCAGGGCTAGTTCTGCTCCAGTACCTGCTGGAAGGAGCAGAAATGCAAATGGGAGTATAATGAAGGGTGGAAGCCTTCCTTACACTAACTCTTGTGTGCAAAGCTTCCAGGAGCTTGTTTTCTCCTGTTCTGCATTTTCCGCCTGGTTTTTCTTCCTTGGGAGTGTGCCCTGCCTTCCCCTCCCTATTCCTACGCACTGGAGCCAGGGAGGACTCGCCTTTCTCGCCCGCCTCATCCTTGGCTCCTGCTGTGTGCTTTGTCAGCTTTCCTGCCTTCTGCACCCTGCCGGGCTCCAGGGAGGGACCCTGGGGTAGTTCCAATTAATCTCATGCTTGCTGCAAGACTTTTATGCCGCTTTTTTTTTTTTTGGCAATACACTACAGTCCTACATGGCAACTTTCTACATTATAATGTGGGTGTGGCTGGCTTATGCTTGGATGCTATGGAACACAATGCCAACAGCTTCCCTGGGAGAATGGTGTTCATTGTGTTGGTGCTAAACTAACGCTGCGGCTTGATGACAGCGATGCCAGAAATGCCTGCTAAAAATTTTAGTAAGGTAGACAAGCACTGAGAGCACTCTAGAGCAGTTCATAAGAAATGCTAGGATGCCAGTATTACATTCCAGCGTGGGAGAACGTTGATTTCATCAGTTGCTGCCTGGCAGCACTCTGCTGCTGACGCCTGTGAACGCATGCGCTTTTGTTCAGTGCTGGCTGATTTTACCTTGGGAGCCAGGTTCAGTCTTCCAGTCTGTGTGACCCTGCTCCGAGATCTCCTCACATGAAAAGCATTCTATATGTAAAGATGCTCTTCCGTCATGAGAGTGTTACTTGTCATGACGATAGAGCCTACCTCTGGCCAGAATAACTCAGGAGATAAAGCAGGAGGACAATTAGCTGTTGTTAGGAGTACTCTGAAAGTCTGCGGGGAGAAGGTAAACTCCTTTCCCCAGACACCATGTTCCCGTCCTTAGGGTGGCCTTAAGGAGCTTCATGTTGGAAAGTGACTGCAGCTGTGAAGCAGTGCTTGAGAGCTCTGGTAGGATTTCAGTTCGTTTTTATTTGGAAGGAAGTTTCATAAGAGGGATTCTTCTCTTTTTCTCCTGGCCATCATTCGTCATTGGGCACACAACCTTCTCGCCTTGGCTAATAGCATTAGAAAAAAACCCATGGACAGATGTCCTGCAGGTCACAGCCAGCGAAGTGAAGTTTGCAGATATTACGCTGTATCTTTGTCACCCTCCCTTCTTTTCTAATTCTAGCTATATTAATTTATTCAGTGCTGGTTTCCAGAGACAAAATTAATTGGGCCAAGAGCAGCTTTTTCCTGTAATTGCTTATGTAGAAAAGGCTTGTTGAGTATCTTCTCATGTAAATCATTGCCCAGCAGTCTGAAATCAACCCGCACTCTTGTGGCCGCTAATAAGAGAGATTTGAAACGGGGCTCTCTTAGCGCAAACTCTGCATGAAATGTAACATACTTCAGTGTACTACATTACACTCAGTAATACACAGCATATGCTGGCATTTTACTTCGGTGCCTGTTTCTTTCCCAACACACTTGACAGAGCCCTGATCCCCCGGCCTGCATTTGTGCCAGGGAAGCCACAGCTTCTCGGCACCTGAAGCTGGTGCAGAGGGAGGGAAGGGCTTACATTTTCAGCTCAGAGGCAGTGAAAACACGCTTTGGATCAAGATTATCCAGAGTACGGCTGAATGCCCTCAAAACACATTTGAATTGGCTTGTTACAGTTTCATTCCCTTCCCCGTAGAGATCAGGGTCCCGTAGGCAATACCTGGTACAGGCCTGGGTATAGACGAGGCTCGGCTGCTGTGTTCTGTTTTGTCTTTTAATCAGTTCAGCTAGACTGCTGTAAGAGCCTTTGTGGTCTTAGTCTGTTTCATTGGTATCGGAGGGTTGACTGAGGGAAGGTAAGCTGCCGTAAGCTAATTCTGAATTGGAAGCAGTTCAAATCCTGGCAGAAGTACAACTGCCTCATCCATTTTCAAATAGATTAGCATGAGGATGCCAAAGAGTACGTACGTGTGTGTTGGTATTTCTCATGGTGCAAGACTACTTGCTCCAAAGACTACCTTGACTGGGAGCAGAGAGGATGGAAAGGGAATGGAAGGAGACTGACTTCACTCCTGTCACCTCTTAGCTGACTGCAGAAGCTAGGAAGCTCTTGAGTCCGGAGCCTCCTGGGCTGTTGTGTCCTTTCAAGATTACGAGGTGATCTGCCACCTGAAACAGTATATAAGGGAGAGATTTCCCTTCCTCTACCTTATGGCAGTGCCTTTGGAATTTGTTTCCCATGTGAGCATTCCCTTCTCTAGCAATGTCATAGTCATGGCTTTCAGAGCTGGAGCAGCCCAGTGAGTCCAGCTGGCCGGGCCCACCCCCAGCTTTTGGCTGGCCTGTTGGTGAGCGGTGATGAGGAGCCGGTCTGGGTTGCCTTTTGAAAGGACTCTTCAAAAGACATGCCAGATGAAAGAAAAGCCACGTAAGCATGGATAGAAATTGTGACCATACCGGTTCAGGAAAGCTTCTGGAAAAACACCTTTCATCCACTTTAGTGCAGTATCTTAGTTTTAACCTTCAAAACCCAGAGAACTTGCATCTCCTTAAGAGAGTTCTGTTCAGAAAAACAGAAATCCTCAGACTATCCCTACCGAATAAGAGGCAGTGAGGTTGCGTTTGATGAGGGAGAATAGAGTGCCCTTGGGTCACCCACATAAACCACATTCCTGCCAAGTGCTTGGTGGTTAGTTTTTGTGAAATCTCTGTTCTTGGAGAGAGTCGGTATTTGACTGGACAAGGCTCAGAGTGTCCTTACTTTCAGAGGGTTGGATCAAATCACCTCCACGGATCCCTTCTAGCCTGACCTGCTGTAGGATTCTGTGATGGGGTAATGGGTAGCTTTGGTTTGGGCTGGGCTCGTTTTTTGTTTTACAAAAAGAAAGCTTTGTTTTACAAAAGAAGCTTTGTTACCAAGGTTTTAAGGCTGGAGAAGTTGAGGCATCCTGAGAAATGTGCACTAGGAAGCCAAGCTGCAGAAACTCCACATACAGTTGTGAACATGGGATGGTACAGCCCTCTGGAGAAGGTGTCTCACTGTCCCCTTCAGTATGGCTTTGGCACACCGTTTATGAGCACAAGATAACATCCCACGAGCCTGCACCAGAAAAGATGCTTATTATCCTTTGAACTGGGCAGTAAAGCTATGCCACCCCCTCTGTAACTTTTACCCCATGCCTGACTCGTTAAAATTACACCAGGTTTGTCACTAGAAACCATCAGGCTTCATCACTATGTGCAGAGATAGGTTTCTGCTTCTCCCCTCTGTGTTTGACATCCTGCTTTGAGGGTGCTGGATGGCTGACTCCCCTGGGTCAACGCAAGATCTCAGAGCTCTTTATCACTGTAGATGGCAGGTTTGGGACTGGTCCAGATTAGGTCAAGAAATCTCCTCTTGTGGCAACCTACCGTCCTTTGTGAAAGGACCGCATCACAGCTCAGCTCCTGGTGGACATGGAGGCATGTTCAGAACAGTCTAATGCGCTTCCCTGCTGGTGCTGTCAGCAAGGGGACTGCAGCGGAGCTGACACCGAGCAGTGCGTCCTCTCACTTTTGTCCGCTCTGTTCAGCATGAAGGGGAAGCTTTGTTTCACTACTGCTCTTCTCTTACCAGCAGGACTGTTTGCAATGGTAGTGCAAGTCTAAACTTGCCAGGAAGCTGAAGCACAGCTTTACTTCTCTTTGATCAACAGAATGATCATATGGATGAGAGATTCTTTCAGCCTGCTGCAGTGCTTTAGCTCTCGAGCGAGAACTTTTCTGGTATCTCCAGCGATGCCTGTGCTGTTGAAAACGATGGTTGCTAAAGTTGGGGCCATCAGCACTAGCCAACTTGTGCCAACAATTCATTTCTACTATGTATATTTAAGTCTGCTCCTCAACCATGTTCAAAAGAAATCTCTAATGCAAAGCACCCCCCGGGCGACTGCATTTTGTATCTCTCTCTATACCTCTGTAAACGTTGCCTCTCTATGCATGGGCCTGCCCTCCTCTCCTGGCCTTCCCTACTTTTGGGCTCACAGATAGCAACAGAGCAAGCAGCGGGCTGAAGGCAGCACTGCATTGCACCTTTCTGATCAGCTTGGGAGTATGAATTCCATCAGGAATGAGTTGAGAAAATTTGCTTTAGATTCAGTTTGTAAGGCCTTTATGTTTTAAAGAAAAAGGGAAAATGAATGATTTGGGGAAGCAACTCATCCCTTCCATCCTTTAGTATGGGTCAGTGGTTTTTTGGAGTCTTTTCCAAAGATGCTTGGGCCTTGGAGGAAAGGGAGTGAGAAATGTTTTTAAAGAGGAGAGACAAAGAAGTCAGAGGAAAACAATGCTGAGACATTAACTTTCTAAGAATCAATCCTAACAGTGGTCTTAGCATGGTAGTTATGTACAGAATTAGGGTGGAATGATGGCAGTGGGAACAGAAGCTACTTACAAAGCAAAAAGTTGTGTATTAAAGCAGGTAAGTCGAGAGTGCAAGTTGTGCTCAGACAGCTATCAGGCCGATTAAAGTCTAGAAACTGTGCTAGGTGCTAAATAAATCAAGAATAGTCACTTGACATTTGCTATCTGGAAGAGGAGGTTCCCCTTTAAAGAAGGGCTCCATATCCACATCCTTATAGACTTGAGTGATGGCACCATACATCTGAACTCTCTGGAAATACTAACACTGAGCTGCTTAAAGGCAGGACAAGTTATTAGCTTCAGCAGGAAATGGAAATTTGCCCTTAATATACATGTGGAATTGAATTGTCTGTAGCACGAAGGTTTGGAGATTACCCATGCAAAATGAGAAAACGATCTAAATTTAAAATTGTCCTCAGAACCATGGAAAGTAATTTTGCAGCATGCTTGCCCCCCTCACTTTACTACATCAAAATCTTCAGAGATTGGCTCTATTAATTTAGGCTTAAATGCAGGATCTGAGTCTTCTTAGAAATGGTTACTGGTAAGGGGAGAAATAAGCTTTTCTCAGAGTGATGTAGGCCAGTAGCTTTCTTTGGTGCATGTCTGAGGATGCCTTCCAGATCAGAAGGATGGTTCAACTGTGGCAGGCCTTTCAGACACAGACTGACTCTGTGTCTCCTCAGTTACCTACTAAAAGCTTCAAGAGCTGGGTGAATACGGGGCAGACGGAGGCAAAGGACAGCAACTGATGTGACTTCTTAGTAGGGGAGTTGTTTCTGTAGCTGGCCAGCCCATTGAAAACCTCCAGGGAGGACCATGCAGCCTTTTCCAGCGTTCCTGGTAGCTGTTTATGTTTCAGATAAGGGCTGATCTTACACATTATATGCTGCAGAGGAGAGTCAGGCAGCCCCTTTCTTTTCTAGGGTACACCGGTCCCTGGTGTAGGGCTTGGGACCTGCTCAGCAGCAGGAGATGATGTGCAGGCAGCTGTAACAACCTTGCTGGTGCTTCCCACTGGGAGAGAAGACAAAAATAAAACAAAACAAAACAATAGACCCAAGTAGGATGTCTTAAGGGTGATGCTTCTCAGTGCTGATGATGTGTCAAAATCCAATCCAAGCTAAGTGACCCAGCCCTTTACCTCTTGGCATGGGAAAAAATTAATGAGATAGGGTAACAACTCAGCACTGCTCTGCCACAAGTACCGTTTTGTTCAAAAATTATTGTGGTTTGGTTTTTTTCCTCCCTGTTTAGCAACAGTCCTAGATTTAGGTGGGTTTGTCTGTCTCACCGTTTGCTCCTTGCTACTAAAATTGTATGTAACCCGTGCCTCCAGAGCTCTGCGCTCACAAAGCAGGAGAAGCTGTGGATGCTGCAGCTATGGGTTATGCCCCTGGATGTGCCTGAGAAGCCTGTCTAGAAGGCTTATGCCTTAGATGAGGCTGAGGGACGTTGTTTTAGGTTTGTTAAAACAGCCAGGGCACATAGCGGGAAGGGTAAACTTTTCTGGTGGGAGCAACCTTTATGTTCCTTTTGCAGGCATTGCTTTGCTGTATTTGCACCTGTACGATGTGTACGGAGACCCAGCCTACCTTCAGGTGGCCCACGAGTATGTGAAGAAGAGCCTGAGCTGTCTGACAAGACGATCCATCACTTTCTTGTGTGGAGATGCCGGGCCCCTGGCGGTGGCGGCTGTCATCTACCACAAACTGCAGAACCAGAAGCAGTCAGAAGACTGCATCACTCGGTAAAACGCTTGGTTATGTCTTTGACCTAATGGTCCTCTTGCTCATAGAGCTGGGCACTCTCCACCAAGCCTGAATACGTTTTCTTGCAGTCTTATGAGAGAGATAATCCAGTACTTTAGCAAGGCAGTGCAAACTTGTTGTGCCCTGGGGAAAGAGCTCTCTTAAGGACAAGCACGGCTGCCTGGCAGCCTGCAGGCTGGGGAGCAAGGATGTTGTTCTGCTGGTATTGCCATCTTAAAAATAATTCTGATAAACACAGGAAGAAAAAAATGCCCAAATTAACAAAAAAAAAAACAACCAGAAGGTGAGGTTTGCTATTTTCTCAGAACCCTTAAATTTAGCTTTACAGCCATTTTGATGAAAAGGAGGAATGTGGCAGGATTATTAGATTAATTTTGTCACTCACTTTTACTTGTGATTTGTTATTTGACTTTGACTTAAACCTGAGATTGACAGCATCTCTTTCAACTGCTGAATGCAGCTGGTTATGATTCATTTATTTCTATTTCCTGCCTTTCCTCAACTGTTCTCAAATGTATTCTTGTTGGGTACTTAAGACAAGAACAGGAGAAACGAGCAGTCCTACAGACAGCATGGGGTAGAGGAAGGGAAAAAGTTAAGGAGATGCAGTTGCAAGCTTTGCTTGCTTAAGGGAGATCAGTTTTGAGGAGGTGAGAAACAGCCCTGTAAACAGCTTCCATTTACACGTGGTCAGGACAAAACCAAGACAAAACTCCTGACACTTTGTAGCAACACTGAGTGCCCTTAAACAGCCATAAGCAAGTGATGCATAATACCAATTAAAAAAGCCATGGATGGGAGTCAGAGGTGCCTGTACGGTTTAGACACCAAGTTCACACTCCCTTAACTGAGAACAGCTTCTGGTTTATGTGGATACGGTCAGTCTGAGGACAGAACTCTCTTTTTATTCTTGAAATAATCAGGGGTTTAGGTTTTGCTTGATACTGTGTCCAAGTGGTGAATCTCACTATGATTAATGTATTTGCTAACAAAAAGGGAACTAGTCTGGCAAACAGTACTGGCCAGTTGTGGTCAACGCATAAGCCCCAAGTTTTGAAAAATCCCTAATTTATGTTTTCTTGCTGTAGCTCTCCCCTCCCCGTGTCCCTCCTGTTCTGCCTACGGTTTTGTGGCAGAATGGAAACCCATGATTAATTCTGCACTGCCATCTAATGGCATAATAAAGGCAGAGCCTTGGAAATTGGTTTCTTTATACATCTGAGAGGAGGAGAAAAGAAAAATGTGGATTTCTCGAAGGAACAGTTATACTGTCCTTACTCTGCCACCAATTCCCAGAGCAGTTAGCCTGACCATGTTACCTCTGAAAAGAGAGTATTTCTTTGAGAAATAGCTCCCTTAATGGAAACTCTGAAGTGCGGTTTGAGTACGCTATTTAGTTACAGAACAGTTGCTAAGTTACGCAGTGCAAGTGCATAGAAAGTGCACTCTATTACAGCTGTGGAGAAGGGGTTCCTCTCTCTATTTTGTTCTCGGTCTTTTAAAGCACCTCATCTTTACAGAGCCCGAGGAGAGACTCCATCAGCCAGTTTTTACCTGCAGTGGAAGAGACAGAAACTTGCTTTTTCTTAGCTCCTTGCTCTTAGCCTAAATGAGTTCATGACCAACAAATGTGCTTTTATGCTCTGGAGAGACTTAACATTTCAGGGCAGCCCATTTTCCAAGAGCCTGTGAAAATCTGAGCCATGTTCCAGGAGTCCTTTTCCCTGCCATCTCCCACCGATTCAGAAGGTCAAAGGTTTGCTTTTAGAGCCAGTGGTATACAAAAATCCCATTTTGCTCTACAGCTGCTTTGCTTTTCCTCTGTCCAGAAAGTACTCATTTTTGACAGTTGAGGCAATAGGCTGATATGTGAGCAGGAGTGGCTCTTCCTTTCAGGGACCTTGATTTACCCCCTCGCCCCTGAGAAATGCATTCTGCATGCAATTATTCCAGCAGCACCCCAGGCACGTCTTGCCGCACGCATGCCATGCAGCCCGCCCCACATCTCAAAAACAACAGAAACCACTGGCAGGCTTCCTCCCTGATTATTCTGGCTGGGAAAGGAGCTAGAGGTAGAAGCAGTGATGCATAAGGAGCAAGAATAGTAGCTCCAGCTGCTCCTGATTTCCCCACGAAAAGAAGATCTCCCATCCAGACCTCAGAAAATCCCCACTGTGGGTATTACTGTTTATCCACCCATCCATTCCTTCTATTGCACCTGAGGCTTCCCTGACATCTCAGAGCTGAACAACATCACCAGCCAGCATCTCTTCTGGCCAGCCTGCTGCTGGGCAGAATCCACGTGTCAAAACACTGCTTTTCTCCTTGGAAACCTTCCTCTTCATCTCCTTTCCTTGTATTTGGGGCCAGGGGACATGAGGAGGCAGCAGGGCTTTCCTTTCAGCCCACGCAGCTGATAGCGGGACCCCTGCTTGGAGAGGGACTCCGAGTCTTGGATGTAAAGTCTTGTCTCTTGGGTTTAGTCTGTGAGAAATCTCCCCCATGGAGCAATGCACATCTCAAGTGGTACGTGAGGAGACGGGGCCAATCCACCTTCAGTCACTGCTCTTTCCTTTCTCCTTCAATATCCCTGCTCACTTTGAGTCCAGCGCCAAGGGAAAGCTTCCTGCTGTGGGGAGTCACAGCCCAGCATCCTCTCTCTGCTCTGAGGGTACTCTGGACATTTGGTTGCTTCTTTCCTTTGCGACATGTTATTCTGCCCAGGAGCAAAGGCTGCCAAGGCACCTTTTCTGCTCCTCACGCTGCTGTGACAGGGAAGCCTTGCACACACACAGCTCTCCTGGCTGGTTTCTTCACCCTCTCCCTGTTGCAGCCACAGCAGGAAGCAGCTGAGGGAACAGCTGTGAAGCCACTTATGCTGGTATTTTAAAAGTGATGACATTTTTCAGATTGCTGTCTGATGCTGGGGTGAAAAGAAAAATAAAGCCAAAACAAGTCACATCCCTGCTTGTGATGAGAGGCAAAACAAAGAGGCGTCGAGAGTGAATTAGGCTACAGAGCACCAGTGTGAAGAGCTGTCAGTCTCTGTTAGCGCTACAGGAATATCACCAACTTTGCAACATGATATTAGAAAAATGGCAAAGAAAATACCTGACTCCAGCAGACCTCTCGCTCTGCGCTTGTGGGCTAAAGCCTGGTGCCAGCCGAGCTGTGCTCCGTGTGGGGTTGCACCACAGACAGCCCGCAGCACTCGCGCGCTGCTGAGCTGCCCTCACTACTGGTCACCTCTCCCTAGAGAAGATTTCTTACATGTGCCTTGATGTTAAACAACATTTACAGCTGCTTCTCCCCACTTCTTACCTAGATTTTTAGCTCCTGGAGGCACTTATTTCCCCACTAACGGTGTGCCCTGGCCACTTGCACGCATGGAGAGAAAGGAGCTTTTCTATCAGGACTTCTGAGATTTTTCTACATACCATCAGCGCTAGTTTGACTTTCTAGCATTCCTTGAGCAGACAAATTAAACAGATACCAGTTTAGTTTGAAAACAGTCATTTTTGGCAGAGTGTGTGATGTGCCAACAGCATCACAGGGAGGTAATGGTGGGCAGCCTTTCCTGAGCAGTCAGCAACTTTATGCTGACCGTTTCCTATATCCCAGGTTTCCCCACAAGTAGGTTTCCCAGAGCTGGTGCTCAAAACCAAGCACGTAGCACAACTGCACTGTAAAGAGCTGAGGAGACGAAAGCAATAACCCAAACAAAAAGCAGAGGGGAAAGAGGGATTCTGCTCCTTGCGTAGCTGGAATGCTGAGACCCAGAGACTGGCCTGGCATCTCCCAGGGTGTGGGCAGCATGAAGGAAGAAATCATCTCACTGCTTGGTTACGTGGCTTTGAGCGTCCTCTAATCTCCCCCATGTGATTTTTTCTTTGTAGTTTGCTCCATCTACACAAGCTTGACCCACGAGTGCCAGATGAACTGCTGTACGGGCGCATGGGCTATCTCTATGCACTGGTATTTGTGAACAAGCACTTTGGAGAGGAAAAGATCCCTCTAAGTCACATTCAGCAGGTACTGTGGCTTCTGCTGCTTTGTTAGCTGTCTCCTCCCGTGCAGCTTAACTTTGGGCAGGTAAAAATCAATGCTAGATGTAGAGAACTCTGGCAACAAGGAAGAAACCACATCATGGTATCCCTGCTGCCGTTCTTCCAAAGGGACAAAGCACCACACGCCCTCCCACCATCTGTATAAATGCTAGGCAGCACTGAATTGGCATACGCTTCACTCCCTCACCCACGCTCTTCCCTCTGCTCTTTGGTTCTCTGTCAGGTTACTCACTGCGCTGTGTCCAAGACAGCAGCATTTCCCTCACCTGCATCTGCTCCCACCCACAGGTCTGTGAAGCGGTTGTAGCCTCAGGAGAGAGCTTGGCCAAAAGGAGGAACTTTACGGCAAAGAGCCCACTGATGTATGAGTGGTACCAGGAGTACTATGTAGGGGCTGCCCATGGTTTGGCTGGCATTTACTACTATCTCATGCAGGTAAGAGGCACTGAGGGGAGGGGCCTTTAGCAGCTCTTTCACGTTTTCTTTGAACAAGGAGCAGCATTCTGTTCTCTTCTGTTCTGTTCTGTTCTATGATTTGAATTGGTTCTTGGTGATGTCAAGCTGGGCAAGATCCCTTGTTTGATGGACTTAGTCCTGTGTTTGGTCACGTATCCCCGCTTCTAAAGGTCTTCTCCAAGTCTGTGAGCTTGAATTTCCCACCTCCATGGAGATCTATAGAGGAATGCAAGCCGCATTATACCAGCAGTTTCACATAATGAAGCCCTGTAGGCCAGCTGGGTCTGAGCTTCCCCTGCTTGTGTTAATTGCTTATAAAGTAGTCCCATTTGTTGGTATCTGTGGGCTTCCTGCATTTTTTGAGGTGGTTACTTGGAGCAATCTCAGATCATTACAGAGTGAGAATCTCTGCAAGAAAAGCACAGTGAAAGAGACTGTGTTCATAGTAGGAAAGTGGGAAATGCCTTTGTTTCCAAATCAGGGCCTATATCTAGCGGTGAAAGAAGTGGGACTTTTTCCTTTGATAAAGCAGCTAAGTTCTGTGGTGCCTGAAGTAGGCAGGGCGAGACAAGAGGGTGGGAGCTGCAGTGCCCCTTTGCTTTGATGCTTTCTCACAAATTTGCACAACTCACTGGAGCTCTGGGAGTATTCCCTTCCCCAGCTCTGAAATGAGGGTCATAATTCCTCTATGTGGGTCACTTTGTGTATAAATTCACAGTGCTTAAGCTCTTAGAAAAATAGCAGCAATAAATAACACTGCATTTTCAAAGCATTAGGGGCACCCGCCAGGCAACACAGATTATTTTAACATAGCAGTGTTCATAGAAATAGATGATACCTTTTATTAGACCCAACTCTCAAAGCAGGCGGAAAAAAAGCCACCAGGTTTCGAGTGCTTCGGCTTTCCTTCAGGACTTTCAAAGTTCAAGCCCATATACAGGATAAAGGGAGTTGCTGTGAATATAACCCTCCTCCGTGACTCAGAGGGGAAGGGGTGGTTGGTGGTTTTTTAAGCAGAGGAAGATTTGGCAAGAGGAGGTGGTGAGGTGATTGTTGCCCAGGAGTACAGGACTGCTCGTTTGGAGCAGGGGAGACAGCAGTGTGCTGTGAGCCCGAATTTGCAACAAGTCCCCGAGCTTCTTCCTAAGCTGATGTTTTAAATAATTTTAAGCGTAAGTCTCCCATAAAATACCGCATGGGCTTCATGCTTCTCTGCCGTATGAAGTACAAGGAGCCTGGGTCAGCCAAGCATGATGCATAAAAAGCCTTGGGGGAAGTAAACAAGGGAAATTTGGAGAGGAGAACATTGGACTTTTATCTCTAATGGTTTTACAGCACAAGTATTGATTTTTAATTTTCAAGTCATCAACCTGGGAACAGTGTAATCCTTAGATGAGAGCTCATTGCAGTCTGCCATGGGAAATTAGAACTGCACAGATTTCATGTCGGGCAGTGCCATTGGAAGAGGACACTGAAGCCACTCCCTTGCTTCTGTCTGAGGTCAGCGGTGAAGTCACCCCTTTGCAATTACCCAGAAACATCTGTGAAAATGCAGCATCACAGCTTGCCAGCTGGGCTGGCCCAGTAGCTCAGAGCTAGCTGAGACGTTCTAGGTGCTAAGAATCATTCCTGGTATTCATCCTTAATATTGATTTTAGACAGTTTATCTCTTTGCTTCAGCTCTGGGTACCTGAACATATTCCTACTCATCTTCAGGAAAAGCAGCAGCAAGCCCTCTTGCTTAGAGAGACGGGTGACACGTCAGCTTTTGTTTCTGAGGGGCAGCTTTTGTTCCTGAGGCTGCAAGGGTATGACTGGAAATAAGTCCCTGCCAAAGGGCAGAGCAGCCTGGGGCATTTGTGATGTGTGAAAGCCTGGACCAAAGAAGTTACTTCATTTACAAGGAGCAAGAGGGGACATGGCCATAGTTGGCTTTGTTTCCGCCTTTCAGGCAGATCTTGGGCTTCTTAGGGAGAGGCAGAAATGGTAATTCTCCCTGGTTTAACGCTTTCTCTTTCTTAGCCTGGCCTTGGAGTGAGCCAAGTAAAACTGCACAACACAGTCAAACCCAGTGTGGACTACGTCTGCCAGCTGAAGTTCCCATCTGGCAATTACCCTCCATGCATCGATGACACCAGAGACCTACTCGTCCACTGGTGCCATGGGGCACCAGGTGTTATCTACATGCTTGTCCAGGCCTACAAGGTACCAGAAATCTTGCAAAAACTCTTTGGGGACCCCTAAATGTGGAACTTCATCATGGAGAAGACTCTGTTGAGTCCTTCCCCCTGCCTGAGAGTAGGATGGCTTGTTACAACGCAGTCACCTCATAGAGACCACTGACCGAAACGGAAATTAGCCTTTTAAAAAATTACTTCTGAAAATACCCATCAGCTGTGTGGGGTATCCTGCTGCAGGTGACTGATGGTGACAACTAGTTGTGTGTGAAGTAATGGTCATACAGCCCCATTCATCATATCAAAACCATTCTCCTTCAGAGTAGACAGCAAAGTCACAGTGTTAACACTTCAACAGGAGAGAAACTAATTAACCCAAGCCTCCCCGCTCACACAGGGATCCGCTTTGTGTGGAGGAAATTGCCTCGACAAGAGGGAATATTTCTTGTCCCTGCAGGTCTTTGGGGAACAGCAGTACCTCAATGATGCCCTGCAGTGTGCAGAAGTGATCTGGCAGCATGGGCTACTGAAGAAAGGCTACGGGCTGTGCCATGGGACAGCTGGCAACGCTTATGGCTTCCTAGCACTGTACAACCTCACTCAGAACATGAAATACCTCTACAGGGCCTGCAAGGTGAGAGCCTGTGTAAGGAAGGGAGAGGGGATTACGCACTTCCGCCTTTTATGTCACCACCTTTGCCTTTGAAACCTAATTTCTAGTGTGGAAGAGATGCAGCTAGATCTGAGCGGAGTAGTCCTTCAGCAGCGTCACTTGTCTGACAGCCTGTACAGAAGGAATGTCCTGCAGAAGCCTTGCTCTGTAAGGGATAATGTGAGGATGAGGGTGGTATTTTTTTAAGATCTATCTTAATTTGAACGCTTTTTATTCCTCTCTTCTCAGTTTGCAGAGTGGTGCTTAAGCTATGGCCAACATGGGTGCCGGACTCCAGACACGCCATTCTCTCTCTTTGAAGGTAGGCTCCATCTCTATGCTTGTGTTTTGCTCCTGGATCTGAGCCAGTCCAGCACCAAGGAAAACCAAATACAGGCTCCACTGAAGTCTTTGTGAAACTCAGTGTAGAGGATGGGAAGGAAATTGTATTCGCTGCTTTTACCCTTTCCCAGAAGCAGTCTTCTTGTAGCACAGGCTCATGTCTTAGCTGGGGCATCTTGTCCTCTTAGGCCTCCTGCACAGATTGTGCACACAGGTCTCAAGGGGAATTCTTTAATGGGTACAGGCCAAAGTCTACCTTATGGTAGTTTGTAGCCTGACTTCTCAGACAGTCTCTTGTCTGTGCATTTTTAAGGATTTTTAAGGATTAAGGATTAAAGTCCTTCATGGGCTTTCCAGTTCTATTCCAAAGGTGAGTGAGGAACAAATGGGGCTGCTTTTATAGGCCTTGGTGGCTCTTATGGCACTTTTTGTCTCCTGCTAAAGGCGCCCCCAAAATCTGCCATCAGCAGGTATTGCTGAAAGAGCCAGTTCCTCAGCCACCGTCGATCTCCCTAGCTTTGCTGCAGGCCAAGGAACAAGGGCAGGTACGGCAGTGAGGACCCGCAGTAGCAATGTCACAGGGTCCCAGGTTTTGCAAAGGTACCCAGATTGTTAAGCCTGTGGACAGGTAAAGCAGGAGGGAGGGAGCTGGAGGGGGGAAGGCCCATCATGTTTTCCCAGGTGCTTTTCAACATTTGATTAACTTCAAAATGCTCTCCCCACTGGAGTACCTAAGTTGCTTGGGAAACCTGGGTTCAGACCATGGAAATTATTTAGGTCCTTCTGAAAATGTTTTCCTTTCCTCTGTCTTCATGACTCATTCACCCCCTGGATAGTTGATCAAATGGGTGCCCAAAGGGAATCTCTCCGAAGCACAGTGTGTTTTCTTATCCTCAGGAATGGCTGGAACGATTTACTTTCTTGCGGACCTGCTGGTGCCAACCAAGGCCAAGTTCCCCGCATTTGAACTCTGACTCTGAGCTTGGCAGTTTCCTGCCTGAATCCTTCTGCACTTGGAAAAGCAGTTCAAAGCTGCTTTCTCCTTCTTCCAAACTCATCGTTGTTCACCTAACCGAACATAAATCCATCCTCCTGAGGGCATGCTGAGGTCTCTAATCCTTCTAGTCATCTGATTGCATTGTTTCAAAGACAGAATGTAGATTTTGCTGGTGTCTCCTAAAAACGCAAGGCTGCAGGTGGGAGCAGGGAGAAAATGTACAGTATTTTGTTGGCTATAGAGTTTTGCTATTTTCTGTATCCCATTTCCTGGGAGAAAGTTTTCTATTGAATGTAACTTTGGCCATTTAATTATTGGGTTTTTCGTGCTGACAAATAGTTGCAGGAATTTAGTTGCCTTTGGAAAACAAAAGATGAAAAACTGAGACTATTGCCCTGCAAGTTGCTTTTAAATGTTTTCTTTCTGAGCACGCAGGGAGTGGGCGCTTCAGTAGCTGAGCTGCTCCACATGAAGCGCACGTGATGGACTGTGGAGTCTCTGTATATGTTTTTTTAATGTCAGAGTGCAAGTGGCACAGCTGGAACTGACTTGCCAAAGCCTTGTCCTGAATTTCCACCTGTCTGCTTTAAAGGCAAAGGCTACGTATAGCTCTTTTCTGCATGTTTTCCAGTGACAGACTAGAATCCTCTAGCGTTTGTGTTTATTTGCCATCTTACGCTAAACCTTGCAAAAGTCCATTGATCGTCTAATGGAGAACTCCAATCTAGAAGTGAGCTAAGCGTGCTTGCTGGTGTGGTCTCTTCTGTTTAGCCTTGAAAGTTTATTTTGCAGTCTTTATTTAAAATTATGTATGACTATTATAGGTGTTAGGTGGTGCCAGGCCCACCAGCAGCAGCATGGGAAAAGAAATGTATTCCACTGAGTTCTGTCAGTGTTTAACCTATTACCTGTATAGATGTTTTGTTTTATAAGCTTTCCTGAACCTGGATAGTTTACGTCACTTGTTTGCCTTGTTACTGCTGCTTGTAGTTTGATGTGCAACCACACATCTACCCAACTGGAAAGTGTGCCCTAGGTTAAACAGCTTTGACCTGCCAGGCAGACCAGATACTTGCAAGGGGTAGATCTGCTTTTCCGTCCTTAGCTGATGCTGCGATAATTTGCAGCAATTAGGGACCTGACCCTGTAAACCAATTCCTTAGCACTGAGCTTGAGCTAAACGCTGAGCGCAGTGAAAGTCACTGATGCAGCCGTACCACTTCGTGCTGTTTGAGGGCAGCTCCTCAGCCTGGGCAAGAGTGGATGGGGGTTTTGATCTTTTAAGGGCCCACTTGCTGAGTGCCTCAGGCCACCTAAGAGCTGGCGAGCGGCTGCAGGGCAGCACGGGCAACCTCCAAGCTGGCACGTTCCTGCACCAGCGATAGTGAAGCAGGAGAACTAAACTTGGCACACTTAACACAGCGAGCTCGCTTGTGCCTGAACGCAGGGCAGCCTAGCCACAGCGGCACAGGCAGACCCTCAGGAACCTCCTGCATGGGCTGCTCCAGCAAAGAGTAGAAGCCGTTCCTGGAAGGCTGCCTGTTCCTCACAGCCCAGCCTCCTGCTGCCATCATATGTTTCTGGAAGTTCATCAAAAGACAGCCTGAAGTGCAGAGAAACTCATCCACTTTGGGGTAGGCATCCCTGTCAAGCTCGTGCAGACTCAGCGGTGGTCATCCCCTATCATTCATGGGGCCTAAACAACACAGGCTGGTGTCATGGCAGCATCACATCCCAGGGTTCGTACACTGATCAGGGGATCGTCAGGGGCTGGTGTACAACTGCTGAGTGCAGCACTGTTTAATAAAAATAATGAAATGAACAAGCTTTGGGTTATTTTTACCTTTCGGTTTGTGACCGGGATTCATGTCTGAAGATCTCAAGATATGCTACAACAGCCGCTCTGGTGGCTCCTAGCGGCTCACTGGCCTCCCACCCACCCTGCGGGTTAAGAGTATTTCACATTTTTCCCTGTCTCCAATCCATCGAGGCCAGTCCTGTGCTTTCCCTCGCATGCTGTGCTTTTCTCCCAGGACGTCCTTTTGCAGCACTGTCTCCATTCAAGGCTGCATCCTCCCTGCTGTGGCTTCCATTGGAGACCACAGTCCTGCAGGTTAGTCTTAATTGCAGCAAAATACACCTGTGTGCGGTGCTGGCCACCAGAAAGAGGACGTGGATCCTCCCCAAAAAAAGTACCCTCCTGCCCAGTGGAAGGAGGAACAGGCTGCCTCTGGGAGGCTGTGACTGTCCAGCGCCAGCGGCTTTAAGACCAGACTACGAGGAATGGTAAGGGTAAAGGTGATCCTGCCCTCTGGCACAAGCATAAATTAGGCTGCTTGAAGTCCTATACAGCCTGATTTTCTACAATTCCCATTTCTATTTAGGTTTGTGGTAAAGTTTTTCAGACAGGGGGGCCAGCAATCCGGAAGGGAAAGGGAAAGAAGCGTAGTGCAGAGCTGCTCTGGTTGCCCTTCCTTTCTCCTGCGGGGGGGGTGCTGCCCACTTGCACCTGTCTTCCTGCTGAGCGGAGGGAGCGGGAGCAAGACGAAGCCTGAAAACACGCGACTGCTCCTGCGTCAACAAGCTACTGAGAGGGCCTTTATCAGAAGCGTAGACATTTAACGCTTAGTTCTTGGTGATAGTTATGTTTGTTCAGGGCGGTGGTCTGTTTTAAAAAAATAAGTGCTCCCAAGAAATAAGCAAAAACCATTTTGAATGCGTTGCCATCTGGCTCAGTTTGTGTTCCTGTCCTGTGTATACCAGTGTCACCAATAAGATGAAAAAATGTCCCAAACGCTGTTAACCAAATGTGTCACCTGAAGCTGTGCATCTTCCCCCGAGAGCCTGCTGTGGTTTCAGCTCTCGAGAGCTGACGGCAGCTTCAGCTATGGAAGAGGTGACACAGGGACAGTGCAAGGGGACAGAGATGTTATTGCTGCCTCTGCCCAACTTATTTCATTTCCCATTCCTGCATATTTACTTCTCAAGTGCCCACAAACTGCCATCAGTGCTGATGCTAAATCCATGGCTAATTCTATGCTGCCAAACAAATCCCACCCCCGTGAGCGGTCCTCAGCCCCTACAGCATCAGCAGTCAGACACGCCGCTCACCTGCTAAATCAGTTTACAGATTGCCACTGCAGCTGTCAAATGCACACCGGTTTCACTTTGAACCACTGCAGAGGGGGCTGCGGGCTGCAGCGTGGCAGACACCTGCCTTGTGTTGATGGGGAAAAAGCACAAACCCCAGCCCAGCCTCCTGCCCCCAACAGGGACGTTGTTCCCGTCTGACAGGCAGGGAGCTGGGCGAGATGCTGAATTAAGGTTGCGTGTCCCACCTGTGATGCCACAAAAGCAGCTGTGGGAGAAGCAGCCACGTGGGGCACAGAGCTGCTGGCGAAGGGCTTCGTTTCCATGAGTTATCCAGCCAGATCTCGCTTCTCTCCAGCATCTCATCTAACCTCCGTCCCTCTGCACCATTATCTCACCTTTCCCCCTTCCCCTCTTTCATCTTGTTCATGTTTCTCCACCATAGTGTAATTCCTTGGCCAAATTTGAGTGGGGGTTTCTGATGGTAACACCCAAGCAAATGTGGCTGGGCCCAGCGAGACCACACGCGCTGCTCCAGGCCAGCAAGGTCCCAGCACATACAGCTGATTTATTGCAAGAGTTATTTTTTTTTAATTCATTTTTTTACATTTGGAAGAACACCACTGGTACCTCACATCTTTCTTCCCAGAATGGCCAAGTCCTTTGGCCAAAGTGTCACCCCGCATCTTTTCAGCTGCGCCTGGGAAAGAGACCTGAACCGAAGGCCAGTACCCAGACCAGGAAATCTAAACCCTAAGAGCTACAACTCGCAACGCTATGAGGTGTCTGGAGACAAAATCCAAGAGAGCAGGAGGCAGCAGATCTGCCCAAAGTAAGCACCCGAGGAAACACGCTGGAGCCCAGCCAGGCCTGTCCCTGGCAGGGGAGCTGGCCTGGGGCACCCCTCGCTGAAGCGTGGGTGGAGGTGGCCTCAGAAAGGGGCTGCGTGCCCCCAGCAGGTGGCAATGCAGCCTGACAGCAGAGACACCCTGCCCTGGCCCAGCACATGCCCACGCCCTCAGCTGCGACACCATACCGAGAGAGAAGGGATTCAGCTCTTGGGCAGCCCTGGGAGAGTCGCTCAAACCAAAGAGCCCACCCGGGTGAGGCTGTATTGGTACACCGTGTGGGATGACAGAGATGTGGGAAATGTGGAAGCCCTTCAGAAGTGCACGGCCTCGAAGTGGAAAACAAAGCAAAACAAAATAGAAAAGAACATCTTTCCCAATCCTGCCTGAAGCCACCCAAGCTCCTCCACAAGGCCCTGCAGGGGAGGACAACTCCTCATGCTCTGCAGCCACACGGGCAGGTTTTCGAGGAAATGCTCCGCACGTTGGGCGAAAACACTCTGTGCCTCCCCACGTCAGTTTTACCAACATTCTGCCACCAACCGCTCCCAACTCCCAGGCGCTGGAGAGCCAACAACCCCCCTCCCCACAAGGCTGCCCTTGGCTCTGTGAAGTCTCCTGCACTGACCATGCCTCCCCTAGGACACCACACGGCTTGGGGGCACCCCAAAAGGGCAAGAGCAGCAAGAAAATCCAGCTGGGCACGTGTGTAAGGGTGCCAAGGCTCACCACTGAGATATTCTGACATCAAGGGGAAAAACAAGCCTAGGCAGGGCTGAAATGGCTCCTACAGATGGGCTGGCAGTGCCCATCTCCATCAGGACATGGCCTTGGGTCTCCCTGACCCTGCTGACGGGCAGTCTTGGGAGTTTTCAGGCAACCCCTTGTTTTGGCCACCCATGGGGACGGAGGAACAGGGAACTGGGCCCCATAGAGTGGGGGGTTTCAGGCCAGTGGGTTTTCTCAGGTTTTCAGGGGGATCCCTGTGCACAGTGGGTGTGCAATGGTAGCACCCAAACTCGCTCTCAGCGCAGCGGGGAGCAGATGACTAAGTTCAGGCCTGCACAGACACAAAACCCCAAACTCAGTGTCATAGCTGGTGTGGTGGAGCCTGCAGCATCTTTATAGCCGGGCCTCTCACCTTACCAAGCATAGTTCATTAACCCTGGCAAACGGGTAAACACGGATTTCTAGATTATAGCGGAAACTGAGAGGGTTGCTTGATTGGCTGTTGTCCCTGAATCAATCAACACAGCTTATACCTTCTGCTTGCCTTTTTTGGTTTTGTTTTTCCTCCTTACCTTTGCTTTTCTTGGTGGCAGTAATGTTCTGGAAAAACTGTTCATGTGGCCAGATCTGGAGCTGCATAAAGCCCATGGAGTTAAACTGATTTAGAGCAATTTAGGACCCAGCCCTTCCGCAACAGCTGAATATAGGAGTCAGGGGGAGTTCATTAACTTTGAATAGTTGATCAAATGTCAGGCCTAGCTGATAAACCTCTTTGTGCCTGACCTTAACAGCAAGTCTTGGTATATTAATTAAAGGATCCCAGCAAGATCTGGCAGATGATAGATTTTTGTTCTGGGTTTTGTTCGGGGTTTTTTTTTTTTTTTCCTTTTTGGAAAGAACATGCAAAATCTTCCACCATTCAGGATGTCCCTCATCGATCATTGCCTTACCACAAGCTAGAAACAGATACAACACCACTTTCCCTTTAGCACAAGCTTATTTCCATTCCTCCTGTACCTCCTGTCTTTGCCAAAGATTACAAATGTCACTTCATACCAACTGGGCTTCAGAGAGCTCCTTCCCAGCTCTGGAGTGAGGATCGGGGATGCCGCTACCGCAAAAGTGATGTTGCTTGGCTTGGGTGATGCTTTGCAAGCCCAGCGAGGAGATGAGGGGCTCACTGTGCCAATGGCCTTGCTGACACTACTGTGAACATGGTGTTTGGTGTCTGAGGAGGAGCATTGCCCACCATCCTGGTACCACCCCATTGGCACAACTGACCTTTGGAAACAGGATGAGCACGAGGATCTCTGCCTGCCTGGCCAGGTGCAATGCACGCCTGCTCCGAGGCCCGAAGAGACCATCACATCTTTGCATTCTGCAGGATTTTTGCGGTTTCATAATCAAAACCACTCCCTCAAAAGCTGTTGGGGAAAAGCAGAACAAACCAGCTCTCAATACAGCTGCTGATTCAAGACAAGAGCCTGCTATTGCCTCACCCACAAAGCTTTGTATTGCCAAGTGTTGCTCAAGTCAGCTTTCACCCTCAGCATGGTGGTCCCTGCTCTTTCCTCCTGCAGCAGAGCTGCCTGAAAACCCTTCTGTTTTACCTCTCTCTCCCACCTTGCCCTCACCCACTTGTTTCAGCTTCCATGCTGCCCCTTTTGGGGTGGTGGCTTTTATTCTGAATCATTTCACAAATCCGGTTGACAGTATCACAGCAAGGGGAAGTCTAAATGCAATGTGGGAGGAAGGCAAAACCAGCTTGGCCCAAGGAAACCTGTGCCCTCCCTGCTGCTCATGGGGTGGAAGCGTTTGAGCACAGCCCAGGACCACCCGAGAACAACCTCATCCCCAATATTTGAGCAATCTATGAGTTGCTATGATGCTAAGAGTTGCTAGCAGAAAGGGGAGAAGAGGATTAAGTTCTCTTTCATGTAGCCCTCAACTCCAGAGGCACAAGAGCCATTTGGTTTTGCCACCCTCTGTGCTGGGTGGGACACCTTGCAGCCACCCTTCACCCTCAAATGCCGTGCATCCCCTCCGCTTCCCCCAGAAGGTGTAAGACGGCAAATATGGCCAAAAGTACAATAGATCCTGTAATGAATGGTCACCCTTGAAGCCTGAGGATGACAGTACACTGCTCTGCTTCCTCTGCAGCACAGAAGACAGCCAGCAAGGGATAAGGTGCAGAGGTGGCGCTAAAAACAACTTGAAAGCTTTAAGAAGGGAAAAAAGAGCATGGCTGTTGGGAGCCATTTAACTCCATCTCCTCATGGCTAGGGAATTTCTTGCTGGCAGGACACGTGTCAGGCAGCCCTTGCGAAAAGCTCATTTTGTGGCTGTTGCAGTTTGCTGCAGCATTTGCAGCGATCTCGGGCAGTAATCGAATCCACTGGTAGTACTTCGCCATCCATAAATCCCATTGGAGCCGGGCCCATAAATAGTTACACGGTAGTACGCAGCTGCATACAGGGCAGGAGCAAATGTCCACATAACGGCTGTTGGCTCTAATCAGATTAATTGAGGAGCTGATTCTATTTCCACCATTTGGCCGAGTTTTATTATAGCTACCCCTGCCTTAAGGATACCCCTCACTGGTGCAGGAGAGACCACAGTAGTGCCAAACAGCTTCCTTGCAGGGGAGACCCAAAGCGCCCCTTAGTTGCAGGGGTTTGTCCTGTTCCCAGAAGCTTTTTGGAGCTGTTTTGCAGCACTTTACTCTACCAAGGTGCTCCTCCTCCATACTGATGCTCCCAGTAGGGGATAGGAAGTGATCAATCAGATTTTTACAAGCGGCTGAAAAAAATGAGAGAGACCTCAGAAGTCTAAGAGACTATGAGAGGCTCACCATAACATACCACCTTTGGATGAGAGCATACCCTACACCCAGGGATACCCTTGTTAGGGAAAAGAGGGAAAGAGGACAGACCCCGCCTGGGTGGCAGCTACACCGGGTCGCAGTTAGGTGAAAGCCACACCAAGATGCAGCACAGCAGTTCCCAGAATAGGGCTCGCCATCCCACCAGACTGCGGTGCTTCATGTTTACAAGCCTGACATCTGCAAGAAGCTGGGCTCTGGACCAGAACTGGGAAGTTGCCAGTGGAGGCATTTGGGAACCCCTGGTGGTTCATCACCACCGAGGATAAACTCCAAGGTGTTTATACCACCCAAAGCTGGGAAATTTCCCGTTCTAGCAGGGCTGACCCCCTGCTTTACAAGCAGATGTAGAAGACAGAGTCTGCTGTAGGGATCCCAAATGAGTACAGCTGTGTGCGGGTTGGGGGAGCACACAGACCCTTTTTAAAACAGGACAATCATATTCCATTATCTTTCCTCTTCCCTTTTGTTATCTTCACAATACCAATAGTTCAAATTCCCTGGTTTCCATCAGCAATAATCTGATTCATTCACTCTGATAACCACTTAGCCTTCCACCGAATAGTCTATGCATTCAAGTGTTAAATTACTGTCTTGTACAACCAAGGAGCGATGATATTAGCACTTACTTCCCATACCCCTGATTTGCGACAGGCAATATCAGCGAGGGGGAAATAGAGAGACATTCTCTGTAACAAGAGAAAAATGGCCCGACATCCTTTCCTTGCTTCTCTCACTTTACGATTTAAATATGATATGTGGTTTATAATAAGAGGGCCTGATCCAGGACTTCCCAGCTGCAATTTTTACAAAGCCTATAGGAAGGTGACCACCTTCCTACACTTCGGTCCTTCTTTCTAATTTTGCTGAAATAGTCCAAAAGAGTCAGAAACCCTGATCAGGAGACGCAGTGTCTACACTGGACGGATCAGTTTTCAGGTGTGCTCCAACAACTGTCTCCTCTGTCTGATCAGCTCAGGACGGTGCCTCCACACCACTTTGAAGGCACCTTTGGGAGCTCTGCTAGGAGCTGGAAGAAAGCCTCCATGTACTTGGGACCATCAAAGGGTTGGACTCAAGCCTACAAAGTCTCTACATGACACCCCAACAATTCTCTAAACGTAGTTTCATTAAAAGGAAAGAAACTTAGAGAACAGGGTCTGGAGGAGATGTTTGAAAGCTGCTCAGACAAGACAGCTCGTTCCAGTGGACATGCCTTGCCTTGGACTGGGACTCAGCAGATGAATCTCCTTCCTCTGTCTGCAACTGCCAAGCTGGGGCTCCTCCAACAAGTCATTTGGCTGCTCTCTGCTTTGGTTTTCTCCCATTTCTTTTGCTCATTTTCCAGCATCTGAGGCAGGGTTTCTCATTATTTCTTGGTGTGGCACATCACATAGGGACCCCAGCTAGAGCTTCAAATCTGAGGATGCTTCTTTTGCATTTGCTATACTGCAAATAGTAACATTTTTACAGCATTTTCAAAACGCTCAAAAGCTGCTGAGGAAAAAATCAGTACCGAAAAAACCAAATGTACAAATATAGAACTGAAAGCAAGGCAAAATTAATACTATGTCTCCAAAATTATGTCTTCCCACTCTTGTGAGAGAATATCTGGGGGAAAAAAAGTCCTTACAAAAGTACTTCATTTCCCAGACAAAGGAACATCTGAATCATTTCTCCTCCGATTAACCCATTATCATCACGCTCACGGCCCACCAGCAAGGAAACTGTCATTAGCTCTTCAAAAGGACCATGAAAGTTTGAGGTGCTTTACCTAACCGCTGCAAAGGTCATTTGCCTGTGTGGAAGCTGAGTTATAATGAAGTGTACCACCTTTGCTGGCCAAGACTCTCAGAGAGCTATTAAAAACAGCAGGGATCTCTCGGCCATCTACTCTACAGCCAGGCACCCCAAGAGCCCCGCTCGCTGTTGGGCACATTCTCTCCAGCTCCAGCTACATCACTGGACATAACCTTTAGAAATGACACAGGGCTGGGAGCCTTACATAGACACAGATTTAGGGCTGGGAGAAAAGACAACACAGAGAAAAATCCAACTGGCAGTTTGCAATGGCTCTAGGAAGGTGAAAAGCTCCATTCCTCAGGAGCATACAGAGGGTGGGAAAAAATGCAAAAAAAAAAAAAAAAAAAAAAAAAAAGGCGTACTACAAGTCTCTTCTGACCCTGAAACAGGGAGCTGGAAACCACACTGAACTGTATTCTTCTTAAAGTGAATTGGAAGTAATAAAATTCCCCATATCTTTGCTTTCGAGAGGGGTTGTGCACTTTCTGTTTGTCTGTGACAACACTGGGATGGGAATTCAGGCCCCACGCTGTGGCCACGGCGCAGACTTGTCCTGACCCCGGAGCTCAGAAAGGGAAGGTGTGCCAGACCCCTGCTAAAACTGTTCCCATCAATTCAGCAGCCAAGCATTTGGAGGTAATACCACTTCAATGTGCTGGGTACCCAAATCCTATTTGTATGTATTTTCCTAGCTGTCCCTATGCCTTGAACCCACTTACCAGATTGCCTGGCTGTATTTATGTCTTTGCTTTTATCCTCCTCATACCATTGTTTCCCATTAGGTTCTTTTTCTCCTTCATTTGAACCCTAATCACGCAACACACAAGGTACAGTGTACTACACATTCTTGTGGCCCCAGAGACATCATTAGAAACAGACTTAGCTATTGCTTGCTCTTTAAAAACCCATCTGTAGTAACGGATTTTCAAAGTGAAGTGAGTTGAGAGACCTCGATTTGGAGGATGTTCAGCTTAAAAATCCATGAAAGGAGGCCCCCCCCCCCTTTTTATAAAGAGGAGTGTGTTCATCACTTTCTGAAAACCCAAAATTGGCCTCTGTCACTTGTGACTACTGAAGTCCTTGGCCAATAAATAACAATTATTATCCTCATTACTGACAGGGAAAGCGGGTCTGCATCAGAGTGCACAGAAGGGAAGAGCAACCTCCACTGCTGAAGCTGCCAACAAAACACGTTCCTCCTGGCAGATGACTTGTCCCAGGAGCTGCCCCTGACACTTTCTGCTGGACTGTTTTCTCCAGCTGCCTAATCCTGAGCCGCAGCTGCGGAAGCGCGCGGCTCCTCTCCTCCCAGGGAGCGGACAGACCTCCAGAGCTGGTGTTCACAACCAGGCTATGGGTTTGGGTTTCTCCTTCCCTTTGGAGGGACAGGACTGCGGAACAAAACACACGTGTCAAGTTAATTGGGAATCAGGGAATGTCAGTTTTGAACTCTACTGTGAAGAAAGCGGATCTGCTAAATTAGCTGTGCTGGGAGTGGGGGCAAGGTGCTTTCCAGCATTCACCACCTTCAGGTAGAGAAGCAAATGTGCTGCCCAGGATTAGCAGCAAGCTTGTATTAAACGTTAAAGCCCACAGCAGACTGAGAGATCTGATTATGGTTCTTCTTTAAACACTGTTAAAATGATAAAAATGCCATGCAAAATCCTTGTGGAAATTGAACCTTTCAGAAGAGGATATGAAAATTTTGCCTCCATCATGGCAACAAAAGGGAACTGTGAGAAGTTAAAAAAAAAAAAAAAGGAGAAAAAAAAAAAGTAATGCAAAGAGAAGATGGCAGGGATTGCATTCACACTGCAAGCTTCCTTGGGAACATCTCTACAGTGATGCTCTAAAGGAGCATAAGGCCCATCTAATTTTAGAAGAGACTGACAGTCTGAAATAATTTCAGATCGTAAGTACAAATGGGAGAGAGATACTCCCAACTCGAAAAGCAGCAGGCACAAAATTGACATTCCAGCCTCAAAACTCACAGGCTGGTACCTATGGCATTACTAAACACACAGCAGCCCCCTCCCCAAGCTGTCCTATAAAAGCTATGCTAAACTGCCATTCCACTCGGGAAGAGGGAGCAGGGGGGCACTGGCAGGAGGCTGCTAACGCCACACCACTTCCCACCCCTCGGGACATGCATCCAACAAGGTGAAGGGCTCACCCACAACCACAGACAGATTTCCAAATGACTTGATTCTCAGATCCCTCAATTCTCCCAATATGACTCTACCATAGCAAGAAACCTGTACACCCATTGCAGGGAACAGCACTGAAACCAGGAGATCGTAGCTTTTTATGTAACTGCTATACAAATGCTAAGTCCCCAAAAGCTTATCAATGAATTCTAAGCAATCTCCTTTGCCCCTGCCAATTCACTTAAGCCCAATAAGAGAAGAATTAATAAAACATTTTCATCAATCAGTATCTGTAACATTCACAAGGATAAATCAAAACACACACAAGAAATTATTTCACAACAGTTTCTGAAGGAAAAGCACTGGCTTGTGTTCACTGCAGCACATAAAGTTTCATGTCATTGCCAGTTAAAAGTATTCAAACATTCAGCTAAGTTGTTTATTTTAGGCATTTACCAGGAAACAAAACCAACTCCATGTGCTCCACAGGGGATCAGCCACAAAACACATCACCTCCACTTTATCAGAGCAAAACCAAAACATTTGGCAGTACCCGCCAGGCAGAAACGCTCCACAGCAACAGATACTGGAGACAACGTGGCTCCGTGGATCCCACGTCCATAGCACGACGCCTGCCAAGGATCATCCTATTCTCCTCCCGAGGAGGCTAACGCTCCCACAAGGCATTGGAGATCACAAAGGCGGAGGAAGCTCCTTTGTGATGAAGCCAACTTTATTTCATTTTACTACACCAGCTGCAAAAGACTACTGGAGCTCTGCTCTCCTGGGACAGGAGAGGTGCCGCAGACTATTGCTGAAATAGCAGGTAAATACCAGAAAGTTGTGTTTCATTTCTACATGAGGGATGAAAAGCATACCTGAATTTTGTAAAAAACACTCCATGGATAACACCGTTGTATGAGTACAGAAAAAAAAACAACTACAAAATAGACTTGAATTTCTAAATCACTTCCGACTGTGGAAATCTCTTATCTTCTTTGGCAAAAGTCTTTACCAAATCTATTTACTTTACAAAAGTTTTTTAAAATATTTGCTTAAAACTAATGATGAAATTGTTATTGCAGAAGTTTTTTGCCAGCATCACATTCTGAGAGTTAGACAAACCAGGAAAGAAATAAAAATACTATGTGGCCTATTTGTTAATCAAGATTGCCCAGATTTTAAGTTGTGAATAGTTATGTTAACCCGTCTTTGACAAATCCGGAAACTGAAAGTCATTTGCCAAAATGAATGAGTAAAAAATTTCAAATGTGACCAATGTCAAACAGAAAGGGTGGCACAACTAATTTAAAGAAGTCATGAGGCTGGAGTTTGTGTCAGGCGCCGCAGCCTGGCAGCATCACCTGTCAGGATGCGATCTCCCGCCTACCCCAGGGCTCCCCAACCTACAGAGGTGGAGACTTCTTCCGCTGTACTTCCACTGGCATTTAAACTGCCCTTGCTACAAACACTCATCCAAATCAGCTTTGGCACTTAGGGTCCAGCTGCACGTGCTGTTCCTACTTCTAAGATCCAGTATTTCTCAAGGAGAAAGGCAGAAATGACCTTATAATCAAAAAGGGTTAAAAGTGACACCCACACGTACACACATGGGAGCCCACGGCCGACTGCTGCAGTTCTATCAGCTTAACAGAGTTGCCTGGGAGAGATGAGATTAGGACAAAAGTATTTAATAAAAATAACAGGCATTTCTGAACTACCTTTGGGGTAACAGTCTTCGTAAAGTATGTCATCAGCCTCTCGCTGGCAGCTCTGAAGGCATCTCGTATTGCAAAGCAACTGGCTCTGACAGAAGTTTAACAAGCAGGAGAAAAGCCCTCAGGGCTGGCTATTCAGGCAGAAGTGGCTGAAATGGAAGCCTTGTTCACATGGCACTCTGGAAGTGGTCCTCCAAAGTCCTGATTGCATTTATCTTATAGAAACAGCAACTTTAAACGTAATAGTTAAAAGAGCTGCAGGTGGAGGCAGAGGCAGCTTGCACTGGCTACCAAACACTGGGCACACGAAGCTTTCACAGGGCGTTTAAGGTGCTCAGTCGCTCCCTGTGGCCAGGGATTCCCCCCCCAGGGGGTCCTTCAGCCCTTCTGACACCTCGCCCAGCCCCGCAGGAGTTCCAGAAGGTCCAGCAGCACCTTCTGTGAGAGGCACTGTATACCTCCTGCTAACAACCTCTGATCTCATAGGTCACACAAGAAGCAAAATGACATTCTTGAGCATAACCGTGTCACTTGCCTCCCTACAGCTAAATAAGGGGCGTAGCAGCAGCGGGCTATTTAAAGAAAGCCAGCATGGCCACTTGGCAGATCCTGGAGGAGAGACATTACATGTGTGTACATCACTGCTCCCCAGAAAACAGGCTTGCGCCCACAAGCAACCTCAATGGGAGGATTTCATAGTGCTTTACCAAGGTTTCTTTTCACACGCAGAGGGAACACAGAGGTGCTACAAGCACAACACAAAAGGCCAAGCTCCATGACAGGTATATTTAAACAGCTTGGCCAGGTTTATCCAGTGTATCGCTGGCAGCGGTGAGACCTTCCTGCCCCCTGTAAGAGGCACCTGGCAGCTCACTGTGTGCTCTGTGCCCTTGGACTGCAGCACAACTGCTTGCTGAGTCTCCCCTCTCCCACTAAAAGCATTAAGCGACCCACATCGTCGCCTCATGAGATTTCTAAAAGGAGGGTCTTTACCCCTGACTGGCTAGAGAAGCGCAAGGAAACCCTGCCAGGCCCTGCCTGCAGCCTGCTTTGCCTGCTAGTTGGAGAACACCTCTCCAGCCATGGGCTGGGCACTGGGAGTGAAAATCCTGCTGGGGTGAGAGAACACAGTGCCACCAGAAAGCACCTGTTAATGCTATGGAAGAAAGCAAGTCCATATACAACATCAAGCTTAGCACCATGATGGCTGGGAGGCTGGACCAAAAGTGCGGTGTTGATTACAGAGGGATGCTACAGCTACGGTGCCACAGGGCACACACTGCCACCAGCCACAGCAGCTTCACATCCCTGACCTTTCAAAGCAAAATGTCAGCTCCATCATTCCACGTCAATTCTCTACATACAGACATTTTTTACACAGGATGCTCAGAAATACTCTCACAGTGATTCATGGGAAAGGAGGAGCTTATCAAATGCTTTCTGCTCATTTGTGTCCACTCAGACAACCACAGTAAAGATTATATTCTAGATATTTGTATAGATCTCTATCAGGCCTTAATAAGCCTTGACAATGCTAATTAGAGTCTCAAAACAGTTTTCTGAGATACGTAAAATCCAGTTGATCATACGATAGTGTAGTCATAGCCCTCTCTCCCCAAAGAATGTAATCTTCATGGTAAAGTGTCCTGCCTGTTGATTTGATACACACATTCTGCTGCAACCACAGCCCTTGCCAAAGGAGCCGGGAATGGGAGCAAGACGCATATGCTTGTGCATATTCTGGTTACATTTGGCCAGACGTTTGCATTTCAGAGTGTGGTTTCTCAGTGATCTATAAACTGATTCTCATGTGGAGGAAACTCAGGCGCCAAAAAAATGATTGAAAGCTTTACAGGACAGTGGAACGCAAACTGCAAAGAGCACTTAGGTGACACTCTTTCTTCCTCAGGGAAGAACAGCATTGGGAAGATGAGCTGCCCGAAAACGAGCTGAAGGCAGCCCCCAAGTCGTCCAGCAGGAGCTGAGAATCAGGCACACCTTCAGGAAGCTGCTTCCCCCCTCGTTGGCCCTCCTGGAGCGAGGCGGGACGGTGAGGGAGATGCTCGCAGGCTCTCCGAGGAATGCCTTGTATGTCTCGCTGCCAGTTGCTGGGGGACGCTGACATCGTCTGGGACAGAATTAGAAAACCTTGAGCAGGAGGGCAATACAGCACAAGTGCTAAGTCAGCCACAGGCTATATGTGGCACACCAGTTGGTGCCTTCTTTCCCCTTTTTCAGATACTCATTCCTTTGCTGCTCCTTCAGCATGGCTTTACTTCAGCCCACACTGCCCTGTGACCGTTGTGTGCCTCTGGCTGCATTCAGGCTACCAATGCCTTACACAGCACTTGGAGGAGCCAAGTGGCAAAATCCTCCCTCCAAAACACACCCATCACTTCCCTCGAGCCAACAGAGCCCTTCATTTGTGCAGGTACTCCAACCTCTGTGCCATTCTATAATGCTGTCTCCAGCGTTCATCCATCATTGTCCTATTTCCCACCATGTGCAAATCCCGTGGTGTCCCCTGACTGTCTGCTGGTCACATTCCTACACAGCCACCTCCAGGTCTCCTCCTGTGCCGTGCCCTGCTCCCAGACCACCTTCCCAAGGACTGGGCATCCTTGTTGGACCACGACCTCTGAACATGCTGACCTTGCCATTTATTGGGCTTGACTCTCTTCTGCATGAGCTTCCACAGCTTATCAGGGTGTCCTGCAGCCGAGAGGATCTTGGATAGAAAATGGCTTTGCTTTTCTGTGTTGAGAGTTGCACATTGTGAGCACTGACAAAGCCAAATCATCAGTAGACTAATTAGGCACCCTCTTGCACACAGTCAGCATTACAGCCTGAAGCTGAGATCCTGAGAGAATGTGCTGGCAGCGGATCCCTGGCTTGTTACTTTAAGCCTGTGGTGAAACGTGTGAGAATCAAACCAGCCGAGCAGGCCAGCCGAGGCATTCATCTCTCTCTCTCATGGCCAAACCCAGGAGTTTAAGAGAGAGCACAAGGATCTCAGCAGCATCTTGATGTGGAAAAATGCACCCAGTCTCTATCAGTTCAAGAATCGCTTAAGCACAGTGGAAGGAATATATAATCCATTTCAAATTTGTTATGAATTACAGTAACTCTTACATTCTTGATAAATACCTAAATGTTCAGTTCCTTTCTACATCTTATTAAGTTCTAGTTCCTCAACTAGTCCCCCAGCAACAACTTTAACAACCTAAATGCAACAAGTTTAACAATCTAACTGGTGTTGGAAAAAATATCATTCCCACCTACTAGTTTTGGATTTCACTGAACCTTCCTTGTTTGTGTTCAAAAGGCTTCTCCGTGAACTTCCCTGTACTTCTTGTGACTTTGGATAATGGGATGACTTCACATTTATGGAATGAATAAATTAGGTGGCTGTACCAGGGCACAGCTCCAAATCATTGCAATCTTTCTCAAATCTCATTGCTTGCCAAATGGTACATGTACACTTGCAACTTTTCCCGCTGACATTGCAGCCACCCAACCTTCAGAAGAGGAACACGGCAAACATTTAACAGCAACAGGTGTCCTCTCTTTCCTGTGATCAGCTCCTATCTGACATGTCAGACAGCTGAAATGATAGAAGATAAGTGTGCATGGGACAGGAGAAATGCTCCAAGAAGAGAGTAGAATAGGCTGCCTGTCCTTAGGTATTTGTAAACACTGTCTATATTCTCAGTGTTGCCCACCTTGCCTGAAACCAAACTCCCACCAGAGCCTTCTGAGTGACCAACACCACTTCCCCTACTGCTTGATCTGGCATCCCGTGACGAACTCACCAACACTTTCACAAAACACAGCAAGGAAACCACAACTGAAGCAGGCACTCAAACAGAGACACACTAAACTTGCAGTGGCCCTTTTGGTCATAGAGTAGTAGCATAGAAATTAGCACAATGTTGGCCAAAAAGTACCTCTTCCTCAGTGGCCTCCTAAACCAGCCCTCTGGCAGCCCTGGCTATTGTGAGCAGAGTAGAGCAACCAGAAGGAAATCACTGGCCTAAGCTCTTCTGAGCAAACTTACCCTGGAAGAAGCATGCTTTACCTTCTGACCCCCGCACAACACCACAGGTACACTGCGACTAGTAGAAATGTCTGTTGGGCAGCCATTATAGCATATGTGGCTTGGTGAACATATCAAAAGTGCAAAAGGAAAATAAAGTTCCTGTGTGGAAAATGAAAAACCAAGTACCTTGATTTTGAGTTACTGGCAAAATGGGAAGTTAATTGTATTTTCAGGCATTTTAGACAGCAAAAGGCTAAAGTCTCAAACGGAGCTCATTGTGAAACACAGCTGAAGCAGCAGCACTCACCTGTTCATCCAACAGTTCCGTGGCTTGCATGCTCCCTTGAAATATGGGAGATCTAGTCTCCTACCTTCACTGTACAGATTTATACTATCACCTCCCTCCTCCTGGTGGAGTACTCCCTAGGCTATAGGAAACCCCAAGACAGAGACATCCTATTAAAAAGGAACCAGAAAAGCAGAGACTTCAGAGTAATTGTGCAGAGAGGGCAGCCCAGTGCAGGAACTCCCACGTCCATTCTGATGCTGCAATCAATGCCACCTCAACGTGACTTTAAGAATATATTCCACTTCAGAAGTGTCAGAATGAATCATGTCAATGCCATGTATGGAAAACACACTTCCCTTATATTAATTCAAGTAGGTGCAGCCCAAATGCGTAAAAGTTTTGTGTTGGCCAGAGCCAAATTAAACTGTTTGCAAAGAACAGGCCAGCCCCAAGCAAGCTGACCCGTTCCATGAGTAGCAGGACTAACAGGACACGGTTTCCAAACAACAGCTTTCTCACTACTGGATTTTCTGGGGCCTTGTGAAATCTGAAGCTCCGTCACCATTCATTATGCCTCCCCTCGACACAGATTCTCCTGCAGGAGGGAGGCATCCGTGCACTCCCCAGGAGCTGTGTGCCTGACCAGGCAGATGCCAGTGATAATTTGCATCCCCAGCTGTTGCCGCTTTCCCTTAGAAGTGGACCTCGTCAAGTCCCAGCAAGCACAAGGGAGAGGCAGAGGGTTTGCTGTAGTGTTCCTCCTTGCATGAAGCTGCTGCTAAAAGTGGAAGAGGAGCCTTCCTGCTGCAGCCCCTGGAATCAGCTCTGCAGCCCAGGGCAAGACGGTACCACACCGCCAGAGACCTGCAAACAGCAGCTCCTGTGCAAGAGCACAGGGACACGTCTCCTCTGCATCACCTGGGACAACTTTGCTCCCTAGGGACAGACCTGACACACTCCGAGAGATGTCTTGGGACACATCCAAGCTTGCCAGGCAGATAAACCCATGGTGTCCTGTCCCAGGCCCAGAAAACTGACTGGATCCAATCCTTAACCCAGCAATTGAAACAAGGGCCTGCCACCCTCCTCCTTTGCACCTGTTTATCTTCTCGCCTGATCAATATACAATTATTTTGTGACAGCTCCTCACAAAACCTCCTTTTCTGGCAGCGTGAAGCATGTCCAGGTGTATCAGCATTCTTAGACAGGCCACACTGTGCAGAGCCAGCACTAAGTTCACGCTTCATTTCTGAAAGCCTGTCTTCCTTTTAAAATATATTTGATGGTGGCTTTCAGGCTTATTTTATTGCAAACCTCAGGTGAGCACAGAAATGATTAGATCATCATTGGTTCTTTCCTGCAATTACTTAAAGCTCTCATAGATGCAGAGATGCATAAAAATTATTCTAGACTATTTCCACCCAACTTATACCTCCAGCATCCACTTCCACTGGTGAATTTTGCTAAAGGTTGGTTTGCACAATGTAGAACATCATCAGCACTGGAGACTCCCTCATCAGGCCCCTTGGGGATGAGAGCCCACAGGCTCCTGCTAACCTGCAGTGGTGCAGGAAGGGCCATGCCATTGCCTTACCAGACCAGCAGAGAAGGGATCCCTCCATCAAGCACCCTGAAGGCAGCCAGCAGAACTCATAAATCACAGGCTCTTTGTCCCAAAGCATTCACAAAACTAAAGGCAAAAAAAAAGCAGATAAAATCTCCCCTGGTCTGTGTTCCTTAAAGCAGAGACTGAGCCAAGGCTTCAACTTGTATGCATCAGTATAGGTCTATTGATTCAAGAGATGACTCAACTTCAAAAAAGTCTCCTGCTCAAGGTCATGGGCCGTAGCAAAGAAGAGCTCTGAGCACAGGTCTTCTTACATGAAAAATACACCTTTAGCCCTTCTCCATCATTTTTTTTGAGTGCGCGTTTTTGTAAGTTTACCTTCCTTATAACACATTAAGCTAAAATGCAAGTGCTTGGATATCCTGCCAGACTCTGGATGCAAAGTGTCCATCCAGGCCTTCAGGCTCTAAATTTCTAATTACAAAACACTCCACAGCATAGTTCATGAGGCAGAAATAAGGGCCCCATCAAAAGCCTTGCACTTACTAGCACAGAACTTCGGGAGTCTGGAGAGTAAATGGGAGACAGATTGCTGGAAAAGGAAGGAACAATCAGCAGTTCTGGATTTTTCTGCAGAAAATCTCAATTGTACGGACCTGAGGGAACCATCAGGTTTGAAAGAGTTAGAAGCTGCTTTGCTGTGCTGGAAAAAGTCTACTGAAAAAGAAAAGCCATCTTCTCCTGAAATTTGTGGTTCTTGGAGAGCATGGGGAGCAGGGAGGTCCATCAGGAGACTGAGGGGCAGAAAGATAAACATGAGACGTGGGATGGGCAGGCAAACAAGGTGAAAACAGAAGCGCCTCCTTTGCCCGATGGCTAGTTCCCAATCATAAATACATTACAAAAGGAAACCTTTTGTGGGGGAAAACATAACATCCAGCTGATCTCCGTTCTACCAGGGCACAGCTTATCCCTAGGAGAGGAAAAAGAAGATCAAAGGAAAAGATTAAAGGAAGCAATTTTCAATATTAAACACAATCTTAACATGATAGAAAGGAATAGTAAGAACAGCTGAAAGACACTCAGGGTCTGGCAGAGCCGTCTTGGCTGAAGGTATTGCAATGTTTTCCATATTTGTCTGCTTTATTTTTAAACACCCAGAGCCTTTGCTTGATCAACACTTCCTTGTAAAAGAAGGAAGCAGAGGAGGAATGAGGGGCTGTGGGAAGAGAAGCAAATGAGGTTGGAAATTGATGATCTTCCCAGCCATGAAAGTCAAAATTCCTACTTGAAACCGAATCCTCCTGGAACGCTACACAGGCATGGGGGAAAGGGGGAGGGAAGGAAAGAAAGATTTATTACTTAAGCAGAACTGAAATTCTGATGAGAAAAAGGACTGTTCAATCTATGCCTGAATGTCAATGGCAGATCTGAAACTGGGTTTGTCGTATTTCTCTCTCCTTTGCACACATTGAAAAAAAAAAAAAAAATTACAGGGGAGGTGGTTGGGGTGGTTTAAAGACAGGGAAAAAAGGCACTGAAGTCCCTTTATCTTATGAAGCCCTGAACTCTTATATTCCATTTATAGCTCAAGCTGGAATGACATCCCCCTTGATTAGCAAGCTATCCAATCCAGCTGCATGTGTCAGGACTGTACAAGGCACTAACTGAAATATATATATGCCCTTATAGAGTTTAGCACATTGGGTCCACCTCCAGGGCACAGGCTGTAGCTCATTCTGACCACTGCTTCTCTCACGGGAATCACTTTTAAGATTTGTTTTTGGGGTTTTTTTTAAGTTCTTTTGGGGGGGCACCTTTGCTTTCAAGTTTAAGCAACACAAAATGGCACCAAAGAAGGACGTAAAGAAACCAGCAGCAGCTGCAGCACCAGCACCCGCACCAGCACCTGCACCTGCACCTGCACCAGCTAAACCCAAAGAACCCGCCATCGATCTCAAGAGCATCAAGGTAAATGGATGAACGTGTGCTGATCGCGGGCCCAAAGCGCTCCCAAAGGGGAAAGTTAGCAGAGTCCCAGCTGAGACCTGCAGGGAAACGCTGCGTGTGTCTGGTTCCGGTTTGGGGACTGCAGTGAAATGAATGAGTAACCTTAGTCGATGGATTTGTTGACCTGCCTGAGCTTTTGATTGTCTGAGTAGCTGGAGGGGTGTAAGGCATGGTGCATGATTTAACACAAGAGTGAAGCCTGGGCATTTTAAAAGTATTTTGGAGTGTGGCCCTCAGAACTTTTTACCAAATCAGTATCAGTCTGACCTGTTTGGTAAAGCTATATTTAAAAAGAAAAAAAACCCAACGCCCTCACCCCTCACCCCCCCACACCAAAAAAAAAAAGGTAGGTACATGAGGACAGGAAAGTGTTATTGAAGCTAGAAATGCAATGTTTTCCCATAGTGCTGTTTATTTTGGTACTAGAACCAAATCTTATTTCGCAGTTGCCCCTCAAATTCCTTTCCAAATTTTTGCAACCACCTGATGACTCTTTGGTCATGTGTTTTGAGATCAGCATGGCTTATCTTCAAAAACAGAAACAAAACAGTTTAAAAAAAAAAGAGGGATTTGGCAGTTTCATCTATTTTCTTTTCATTTGCATTGTACAACAAACATTGATAGAGATCATGAGCTGGAAAGCCATGGATGGAAGCATTTCAAGTGACCTCCACCTTTTCATTTTTGCTCAGAATTTGCAATTTGCTGCAAATTAAAAGCAACAAAAAGTCTTTCGGAGGTTTCCCTCTGACCGCACTTCCATTCAATCTCATACTGTCTTTAGACTTTGCATGCCAACAAACATCACTGATTGTTGCCTTGACCCTTTGAAGAAAACTCCTTCATGTTGGGAATTTCTTTACTTAGGAAAGAGGAGAGGGAGGTTAAGCAGTTAAAGAGATGGAGAGACAGACCAGTTTCTCCGGGTAGCACTATAAATAGTTATTCTCCACCTCCCTGGCAAGCTCATTGGTCCCAGGACCAACTTGCTAAATTCTACATAAGGAATCATGCCTATTATGGAGAAAAGAAGGAGTACAAAAACTCCTCGTAGGACCTACTCATTTTCATCTCGTGATGAATTCTGTTTCAGGTATCTTAATACGTATAGTCCCAAGATCACAACCCATTTTGTGAAATTTCTTGAATTTTACTTTTATTTTCACAATCAGCAGTCAGTATTTTTCTGAGACAGTATGTAGCTTCTCATAAGGCTGAAACTGAACCTACTGGCAAAGCAAAACAAGAGCAAAAAAAAAGACATTTTGAAATACTTTGAGTGATCATCATAAAGCTACTGAAAAGCCCACTGTTTTTGAGAGTACTGTCTGAAAATTAGATTAGACCTCACATTTCACTCATCTCCTGAGATGAAGGGGAACACAAGCTAGATTTCCTACTAAATAATTTAATATGATTTGATAGCTTTCTATGTCCAGTTCATTAGAAGAAAATAGAATTTTCAACTCCAGTGATCCTAGGTAATCCATCTGTACATAGATAGACTTAATAGTATATTACCAGCTAAAAAATGGCCGGCTGCAGTCTGAGGCACCTCTGCAGTTCACTCCTTTACCCAGACAGCTCTCTGTAATGACAGGACATATAGACTGGTAGCACAGAGAGAACGCTCCAGGTTTTGTTGTATTCAGACTGATAAAAGAAGATAGTCTCCCTAAATTCTCTTTCTTTTGAAAGATAATATCAGACAAAATATTCTCTTTGAAGGTGGGGGGGGAAACCTGGGCTAGTAAGACAAAACTATTCTTTTAACACTAACGGCAGCACATTAGCATTACTATTCCTATTTGCAAATAAGTGAAGGTATGAGTAGTGTGACGGAGGTTACAGGACTACCCTGCAGCGTGGTGGGTGGCACAGCCCCTGCCCTGCATGCTTATCACTAACATATATCTGTCTACAAGTATCTTCTCCACTCTTCCTCATGCCCTTACCAGGCAAGGAGCTGGGTTCCTCAGAGGCGCTGCATGGGTGGACGGAGCACCCCCCTGCAGCGGGGGAGCCTGCCCAACCACACGCCGTGGCCGCAAGGTAATGCAGAAACCCTCGCCACTCACGAGGGTGACACACATCCCCTCTCACCTGAGATGCCACATGGGTCAAGGACTGCCCAGGCAGACTGTGGCACCTCCAGTGCTGGGCTCTTTGAGAAGGCATCAGGAACAACCATGGTGCCTTTCATCCTGCCTTGGAGCAGGGGCAGGGACTGGACAATCTCCCAAGGTCCCAACCAGCCACCCTCGGTTATCCTTTTTCACCCTTTGAGAGCTCAGGCAGTGAAGGGAAACAATGTCTTCTTACAAGTGATTTGCCTGGGAGATGAGGCAGAGTCAGAAATCAAAATTTTCTAAGTCTTAGCCCAGTACCTTAATAAGCATTAATTAATCCTGAATCCTTCCATTCACCCACCAAACTCTCAGCATGGGAAAAGGCACAGCACCATTTCCAGCAAAATTCTGGAGCCAGAGCATACTTAAAACTAAGCTTTTAACTGGGACTCAGTGAGAAATCCTGTCCTGGGGCTCTTTGCACTCATTTTCCAGGCATGGAGTCAAAGCCTCCAGCACTTTGAACAAGGGCATCAAGTGGACTCCCCTTCACCCCTCAGGGGAATTAGTGGCCATGCCAGAGCTTGCTACTAATGAGAGGTGACAGGGAACACCAGGCTGCAGCACCACGATGATTTGGGGAGCCACACAGCAGGCAAACACACAGAAAGGCTTTGTTAGCTTTTAAAAAAGAGACATCCAAGCCCCTTGTAACTGTTACAGATGGAGTGGGTAAGGGTAGAGCTGCCTAATAAGTGGTTACAGCAGCCAAATAAGTCACATTTGGCAGCGTGCTTCATTTTAAATTGGAATCAGAGATCATAATATTCTCCAAAACAAACAAGAAGGTGGTTTACAAACATGGGTAGTGATTCTTTTGGTGGTACCCCTCCTCTCAGATGCCCTGCTTGGCCCATCTTCAGGGAATGTGGTTTTCTGAGCCTTTTGGGGTGCATACTTGGAAAGTTAGGCTCTTTTTTTTCTTCTCCCTTTAAGAGGTCTCAAGCTGGGTCCTTGCAAATGCAGGCACCCCAAAATTGCCTGTCATCATCAAAAGTTGTGACAGGCCTTTCACCCCCTTCTGTTCTTTTTTTCCCCACTTTAAATTAACCCGATTAAGCAAACATTTGGTGATTTGCTAGTACGAATAGCAGCTGGTATGGCATTTTCTATTTTTGAGCACCATCTATTGACTATAAAACTGAGTAACAGGAATACCCAACTGCTAAAGACTCAAACCTCTAAAGTCAGCCCTTTCTCAGCTCACCTTAGGTTACAGTACAACAACCACAGGAAGAGAGTCAAGGCAGGGAGAAAGAACTTGTTTTCAAATGGAAATGTAAAGACCCTTTTTCCCCTACTCAGGAAGCAACATAAAACTCAATCTGCTTTGCACAAGCCTTTCCAGCTCAAACTTATGTATTTTCCTTATTGCTAGCATGGCCTGGATTTGAACAATAGTTACAAAGGTTAAATTACAACTGAAAGAGAAGCACAGGGTGATGGATGCATCTGAGAGTTACCACCAGGAACCAATCATGATTAAAAGCAAAATGTCCATATGGGTCGTTTTCTCATCAGACCCCCAAGAATTCTGTAGTTACAACTGGCCTAGGACACTCCCAAAAAGACAGATTATCTCTTTTGTCAACTTTCTTCTCCCATACAAGCCTGAAGTGAGAAGAAATGTTGAGTTGACGAACATCACTACCATGGGTCTATGTCTGCAATAACTGGGTTGAGACATTAATGATGAGAATGTCTCATGCTTGGTTTTGCAACTGAGGCAGTGGGAAACGGATAAGCTTTGTATTGCTCAAATCAGGTTAACTCTGTCCCTTTCACCAACAAGAAAAGTGTGGGCTTTTTTTTTACTGGAAATCTAAAAGCCCTTCCCAGCACACACAACCAGTCCTTGGACTGAGGCCAGGCTCATAGCATTAACTGCTACGTTCAGGGATCTGGGTGCCGAAGATCTTGAGTGCAGTACTGCATAGGCTTCTGCTCTGCAGATGGTGATCTGAACATGTAGCACCCTGATCCGGTGTCACACCAGGCCCTTTACTTCGAGGATACACCTGAGTATGCTCTCTCAAGCAGAGACAGAGATTGTGTTCTTGCAAGTATCCATGGTCTAAGTGATGTTCACTTGGTATACAAGGCTTCCCATGCTGGTGTTTTCAAGACTGAAATCCCAGGACACCAATTAGGCCATGCCCAACTGCAGATAAGCTACCTACATCTTTAGGAGAAAAATAATTAGAAGCTATCAACTAGTGAAGACTTGCTAAGGCCTTGTGTAACTGTGTGATGCATGATGAAGCTTGCTGCATGGAAGCAAACCTGTGTGATCATTTGTTTTTAAATACAGAGCGCTTAAGGCAGTAAAAAGTGTTTCTCCAAGTGTCCTTAATTCTTACTACATTCACTACTCAAGTAGGTCACCTCTGAACAGGCATTGCGTTGGATATAACCAGAGAGAGATAAACTCACTAAAATGCACTGACAGAAAGCTTCTGGGCTGGAGGGCAAGCAGGACTGCAAATGTCAGCTGAAGCACTCGGAGAGCTATTATGCTGCAGACAAACTCCATGTGAAGCTGTGGAGTGAGAACAGGAATGTTAACAGCAGCTTCACTCATAGTGCTAAGGGCTTTCTTAGGAACTGGCAGGTTTTTGCCTGAAATTTTTGGCACAGGCCTTCAGACTACGCCTGACTCCAGTGACGATTCCAGAAAGATTCCCTTGGACTGACAGACCCGTTGCACAAGGTCACCAGTCCCAAGTGCCCTTTCAGGTAGGAAGGGGACAAGCGCAAATATGACTTAGCCTTAAGAGATGTAAAGGTGCCTATCTGACACCCAGCTTCCTGCTACCGCTTTGACCATGGAGATACGGCACCATTCGGCATCCACCTCAGAGCAGAGCAGCCCCAGCCACATCCCTTGCCCCTGTGAACCCCATCACTGATGCCAGACCCACGTTGGGTGGCAGCTGCTCACTGCATGGGCAAGGCATGGCATAAAGGCGTCCCAGCACAGGTAACTTGGACATTCAGACTCAGCTACACACCAAGACATCCCTTCAGGATACTGTTGAAAACCAGAAGGAAAAGCAAACAGATAAGCCACCACTTAGTTTTCTTTACAAAGTTTTCAGAAGAACTTTGCCTCTTTTTCTTCCTGAAGTGCCGCCAAGCAAGCAGTCCCTCAAAAGTAGGGACTGTCCATATGTATTAGTAGACGCTTTTTCTTATGTCTGCTAACCTGAAAAATTATTTGGAAAATAACAATTTTTTACAGGATTCTTTCTTCGTAATTCACAGCTTTGGCAGCATTTAAAAAGAAGACATCTATAGCCTTTGGAGGGTGTGGGGAGTGACAAACTTTTGTAGAAATAGTGGAATTTAAAGCAAATTACACAGACAGTAACATTTCAAAAGCTCACAGAGTAATTTCAAGTGTTAACATCAGTTGTGTGGCAGAGCCTTTTTCCCCAATCAACTAATAAAATCAAAACAACCCCACAATATCTCTAAAAGACTGTTTAAAACGCCCTTAGAGTGCAGAGAGATTGTAACAGATAGTAACAAGATATTTGAGCTTATCTTATATAAGGCAAGAAGAAGGTGACTAATTTAGCCAATGACCAGTAAAGAAAGAAGTTGACTGTAAGGAGATATGAAAAAACCAAGCTGGAAGTTTGCCCCCACTTCACTGAGGCTTTATTACATCTTACACCCATTGCCAAAAAGCACTGTCAACTGGCCGGTTTACTGCAAAGCACTTAAATGTCAAGTAGCAATAGTTCAGATAATGTTAATACTCTAAGACTGCCGCTGGGAGGCACATTAAAACAACAAATCCCTGCAAGTGCAGGGCTCTGAGCCCTCACGTTTCCCCACACATCCTCTCGATTACACACATTCACGCAAAACTAAATGCAATTAGAAGAGGGACGCTTTTATAAATGAGCACAACTGAATGCACTTCCCCCCATAATGAAATCTGTTCAAAATGGTATGATCAACAGCGCACACTTCACTCCCAGACGTTTCAGAAGGGCACATTAATTAATTGGCAAGGCTCATCCAAAAGTTGTACAACTGTAAAGCAACTGTGAAGTTACGAGCTTTAAAGTAAACAAACTGGAAAGTTACGCAGAATGCTTAGAAAAAATTCAAATTCATCTGCAGTTAAGTCCATTAAACTCAAAGAGATTTTTTAACTATTCTTCCAAGTCTCATGGTATTTCACACACAATTTTCTCTCCTATATTAATGGTGGTCATTTTTATTCTTTTTTTCAATTGTATTTCCAGGCAGCTCTATTCTCAAAACAGAGCTCTCTTTCCCAAGAGCTCATCTGCTCCTAATGTTTCTCCGCCTCATAGAAGACATGAGGCTAAATCCATCAGGCTGTTGATTCTTACTTAAATGAGAAGTAGCCTCTCTAAAATCTGTGGCATCGATCGCACAAGCTATTGAACTGGGGTGACGGACGGGAGAATGACAGCCTGCTTTTCAGAGGGGTTTGAGAGCTGTGTAATCCTGCACTCAGTGATGTCTACTAGAAAATATGTGCAGCTGTATTAATCAAGGAGCCGGCACTAATGGTGAGCAGATATCATATGAACTGCTGTAGGCACAATCCTAGTTTATCTCCGCCCAAAAATAAAAAAAATCCCTCTAGTCCTGAATAGAAAGCTAAATATACAATGAACATCCTAGGAGACTCTCCAATTTTCTCCTCTCTGATTTTCCAAGACATCTGATATGCTCAGTCTCTTCTACAGAGACAGTACCTTGAAATATCTGGTGACTCCTAAGATGATTTCCTTCTCTGTAATTCACCCAAAGGGTTACAAGCAGACAGAGCAGCTGAATTCTTTAACTCACAGCAACATCTTTTCCCAGGGCTTTTCATCCTGTCCAGACATTTACACATTTACAGTGAGCACAAAGCGACTCTCACTCAGCACAGCTGTACTCAGTCCCAGTGCCCACCAGACTAAATAGGTGAGCACAGCACCATGCTGCAAACGTCAGGGCCCTAAGCCCCATGAACCAGTGATTTGTTGGGAAAATGGGAGATTTGGTAATGGTTTGGAAATAAAGATTTGTGTGGATTGGGTCTTCTGCTTAGCTGGTGATAGAGAGTTGCATACAACTCTATCCACCCCACTGTACATAACTGGGACCTAGTCAAAACGCCTCTATCTAGCAACAAGATGACTAGAAGGTGGTCACAAACTATACAGGAAAAAGGCTTAATCTTCCCAAAACACACCACCTTTTTCTTTGGCACAGATAACCTTCTGGATAACAACTTTGTCCGNACAAACAAACAAAATAACCCAAAACACACCACCTTTTTCTTTGGCACAGATAACCTTCTGGATAACAACTTTGTCCGTCCACAAGTAAGGGCTAAGTCAAATTAGAGAAATCCAGGTCCTTCTGGTCTTTCCATGTGTTGCAGTTCCTTCAACCTTTTATTATTTCTACTGGGGAGGGCATTCATTTTTTTTAAAACCAAACTCCCTGAAATTTCAACATATTCCCTAAAGCCCTGAGACTCATCATGTCCTCTGACAATCCAGAAAACACTGCCAGGATCAAAACAAAGATCAGGTCACTGCAAAGTACTTCTTTCTACCTTTTGAAGTTTATGAAAGCTCCTTACAGAATCAGAAATCTTACATTTAATTTCTTTTAAGGAGTGTGTGAAATATTTTCTACACTGAGGCCATTTGTAGGTGCCTTTGCTCAAAACAAGTAGCACTTTAAGCCCCCAACAGACCCCATTGCCTTAAAGCAGGGTGATTCTTAATTCAAGGGAATGCAACATGCCCATGCTAGAATATTTCTCCCCAGCAAAACTCTGTCTAGTGAGCTTTTATTCAAGAATCAGTAATAAAATGAAGGGCTGGTGTGGTGCACTAGTATTTCCTCATCTAAATTCTGAGACAAAGTCTCACATGGTCAAAAGATCAATGAGCTCATACGTAGATCCCTCTCAATTTATACGTATTTGATAGCCCATTCAAGCCAGATGGCTAATCCACGTATCAGTTTTCTACATGCAAGCCAATGCACCCCAATTATTTCCTGCTTGGCATCTAAAGTCTTTTGGGATAAGTTTTGTTGTAGCCAACCATAAAGCTTATCTGGAAGTAAGAAAAAATGTTCAGGAAACTTCATCTAAGTTTTCCTTTTAAAAAAAAAAAATTAAATCCTGTTTTCAGGGGAACACTTCTCAGTTGCCAGCACTGCAGAGCAAGAGGCTGAGGGCAGAAGGAAAATTCCACAAAAGGCAACACACTGCGTTGACCCAGGCAACATTTCAGCTCTGCCAAAGTCTTTAGAAAGCTCCTCTATTAATGCATTAGGACTGATGGCCAAGATCTATATTAGTTTTCTCACTGCTCGAGCTCCAGCCCCAGCCAGTATTAGTCAGGAAGCCTGCCCTGCACTAAACCTATGGTAGCTAATTGAGAGAAAAGCATCTCAACCCCCTCTTCTATGCAGCCACACCTCGTCACGGCTACACTTTGTCCCGAGTACATCCCTGCTCCCACAGGCCAATAGATTACAGACAGCAGAAGAACCAAACGTGGAGGATTGGCAGTGGAGCGTTTTTCATACTCAGTGTATTTTCCAGTTATTTCTCCAAAAATGCAAATAATCTGTTCGGTCAGAATGTTTTCCAGCTAAAATGGCAAGCTTAGAAAATTCTTTGCAGTTGTATCTTTAGCTTTTGGAATAGGAGGTAGGAGGTTAATGTCTCAAATCCAACCAAATATTTTGACCTATTTTGATTGCTCAGGGGTTTTTTGACCTATTCTGACAGCTCAGTTTTTTTAAAAAACAAAACAAAACAAGCCCAAAACCACAACAGTAAAGTCCGCTTGGATTTGATTCTTTCTTTCAGAGCCCTCAATATACTGAAAAGAGACATTCACAAAGGTTATGCTTATCTTCAGGGTAACTAAGTGAGCTACAGGAGAAAATTTCCCTCACTAATCACATTTCGTCATTAGAAAACCAGGAGCGGTGAATGCTCAACAAAGGAAATAAACAGAAATTATAGAAGGAACTTGAGTTTGCAACAGGGAGTCTGTTGTTGTCACACAAGCATTCCCACCCTGGTGCCATGACACTCTTGACCCAGTTGAGGTGACAGGGAAAGAAAGAAGTTTGGGGCAAAGTTTTCTAATCCTTTTACAATGTCTCATGGCATCAATTTGGAGATTTGACCTGGGCTTGGAGGATGCTACATGGAGGGACTAGATCTTTGCTACTGAAGAAGCTGCAGCCTCTACCTCCTGCAACCTACCTAGGAACTCCCCACTTGTAGTCCCACCATGACCCCTCCGCTCTGCAACCCAAAAAGCAAGTACCCCTTTCCCCACCATGAACAGTCATCCTTCCAGTTCACAAAGCCTTTGGGGGTCTTAGCTTCTATCATGACTTCTCCCTTACCTCCACATCACAAAAACCACAGCAGCACCTCCTCTCACCACACCAGTGAGCTCTGAAGCTGGCATACTGGCGCCCTACCTAACTCCAGCCCTAGAGGAAGGGTGTCCTGGAGAGCACAGGCTCCTGTGAATACAAATTTCCCACTGCCCTGCTGGGTACATCTCCACATCAGCTGCTAAACAAGCAACACAGCTGGATCCAAAATGCACAGATAATTTTTCCCTTAAAAATGTTCAAAATCTGGAAAACGTAAGCAGTGCAGAGGAAGAGCTTCACAGTGAGACACCACCTCTGTCAACAGGTTAATCTACTCGTTGACAACAACTGGACCACACCGCATGGACAAGCAGCAGCACCACTCATCTACTGTTGAGTGCTGTATAATCCGTACAAGGGGTTGGGCAAAGCCCAGGGAAGGTACGAAGACCATCCAGCTGCATCTAACACGCAACCTGCAAGCCATGTATAAAACCAGCCAGCTGGGCAAACACGTGGCACCTCTCACCCTCAGCACTCCTTGTTCGCTGACTTTATAGCTTATTGGAGAAATAGAATCCTTCCCTATAAGGAAATCTTGGTAGGTCTGGACAAGGAATATCTGCTCTTGATGGTATGGACCCAGAAAGTGCTGACATGAATCAAACTTACTGCTTGCCACTCCCTGCCCTCCCCAGCCTCCTAAAAATAGCCACCAGAAGATGTCGATCAAGACATGGAGCCTCCTGTCACTTTGCCCTAAGAAAGCTAAAGAACTCGCCAAGGGGAGGGACCTCTCCGTCTGACACCTAATCCAGGCAATGCCGTCAGCGCTGCTGGATAAATAAGGGGAAGAAAGGCCAGGAAAGCAGGACCACTCTCGAGACCTCTCAGCTAATCCCTCCTGCCCGTCTGCTGCTCTGCTTTTCCAACTCTCAACCATGGTGGGTCCACTGGAAAGCTAATGGTTAGCAACGAGCCAGTGTATTTTACATAAGTAAATCAGGCTTCTCGCTCAAGTTAGTTCTAGGGGAGGGAAGGACAATCCAGAAGACAGTTTAGATTTGCTTGGCTTTCCTCCTTAAACCTATGCGAGGTTTTCCAGTGAGCCTCAAATTCTGCACCAGGCAATGGTAGACATGCAGCTCCTGTAGCTTCAGACAGAAGGGTTACAATTGGCTAGTGCTGTCTGCTGAGCCTTTTCTTTTTAAGTCGGATGCAACCTGCTGAAGTGGCAAAGCAAAATAGTAATATTTTTATATGAGAAAATATCATAGTTTAGTACTTTATGAAACAACGTATTGTCAGAAACTAATTTGAAACACAAACTTTATGGGACTGGCTTAATTTCTATGTTAATGGAAAAAAAGCTGCTTGTTAAACAATACTACTTCAAATGGTCTTAAGAAAATGGGTCTATACTAAAACAGAAAACAGTAAATGATCTGATGATACAGTAACAACTTCTTTGTTAGTTAAGAGACTTCAGATTTTGGTCGCTTCTAGCCACAACCCTGGCTTTCCCTGGGATGCAGATTTTAACGGAATCTTTAAGAATAGACCTGGTGATGCATTTTTGCAAGGGAAGTTGCTAGTTTAGGTTGCTATGGCCTAATTACACTAGGCAACACAGATGTGAGAGCGCTCAGCTACTTTGTGCTATTTGCTTTCTCTCAGTGCATTTTCAGCAGTACTAGTTCTCTTTTCTCTCTCTTTTTCTTCCCAACTGCAGTCCTTCACTCCTGACCAAATTAGTGGTAAGTGAAATAAAAGTTAAACTTCAACGGGGGGCAGGAGGGGGAACATAATGGGTACCGAATGCTAAATATTCACTAGTCTTAACAGCTCTTTTGTTATCTGCATTACTTCTGCACATCTGACAGGCCACATTTTTGCTGTTTTGGATGATGACTCATGGATTGAGCTGGATGCTTTAGAAAACAAACAGGTTCTCCCCCAGCCCCCCCTTCCTAAGCTATTTTTTATGATTGATTTCCTTTCAACAGATCGAGTTCTCCCAGGAGCAACAGGATGGTAAGTTACAAGAGAGCTGATGTGTTTTACATGTACGTGGGTTCAGAGAGGAGCTACAGGCTCAGAAGTTTAACCTTTATGAAAAGATGAGCTAGGACTTCAGCTGGTATAAATCACCACACTCTTGGCTTCAGAGGAGCAGTGCTGACTTATGCCGAACAAGAATCTGACCATGGATTTACATGTAATTTATCTGGATGCTTACGTGCTGCCCAAGCTGAGAAGTTTCTGCCATGGTACGAAGAGGAAATACGCTGGTTTTACCAGCTTTACCTACGGAGCAGTTTTCAGTTGTGCTCCTGTACTGGCCATTCACAAGGATGCCAAAAACAGGTCTTGCATTTCAAAAGTCATCGGGGAAATAGGCAGATGAAGGACAACAGAAGGAGGGAGCGGGTTCAAAATTTAACTTAGTTGCAGTGACATTGCAATTTTACATGAATGGAAGATGCAAGAGGCCTACATGTCACTTTAGCCAGGAGGTGTTGTGGAAGGGGAGGAACAAAAGCTGTTTTACTGTAAATATATTCATGAAGCATGGAAACAGTTAGCAAATAAATGACTTGTGTAAACTGTTGCTTATAAACACAATAGACTGGATGGGCTGCAATTCTTGAGCCTCTTGCTGTATTCTCTGCTTCACAAGTCACCAGCAACTTCCAAATTTTTTTCAATCTGCTAGAAAGATCTGATTAAAAAATCTGACATGAACAAAACTCCCCACTGAAGTTCTTGAAATCTAAATTGGCAGGTTTTAAATATCCTAAGAGATGCATTTGGGCTATATTAAATAACGTAGGTTTAAAAAATGTCCAAAATTCAGTAGCAAATATAGTAGACTTCTCACTGTGAACAAAGCATTTAGACTGGAAGATACAGGGATATACTAGAAGTCCAGAGAAAGAAATAGCTAGAAGCAGGTCTTAAGAGACAGCCCTAAATTCCCTGAACACCAGCCTGCTCTGGGTTACACCATCAAAGCAATAAGGAGAGGTATAGTGCAGTAAGTGAGACTGGAAACTTCTCTCTTCCTGCAGTCCAAACGCTCCTGGTCACAAATAAATCTTTTGGACTCTTCCTCACTTTTTAATTCTTTCAGAATTTTAAACTTTTAGAAAAGGGTGGGGAGGGTTTATGGAAGAATGCCATCAATTCAAAACTGCTGGCATGTATAACAAAGCAAAATATTTCTTTCAGCTTCCCTACATTTTTCAGATCATCCAGCTGCTGTAATGCTGTGATGACTGAATCGAGCAGCGGAGCAATTAAAAGCTGTTTGAGAGAGGGAGAATTTCCCAGGAACAGAGATGTCCCACCCTCAGTAACTATTTCCATGCACACAGGCTGACACACCAGCAGCTGGTTAGTATCCTCCTCAGAGCGGGATTTTAGATGTGGTTATTCCAGCAGAGGTAGAAACTAGGACTAGCTATATATATATTAAAAAAAACCCAACCCACTAAAAAGAAAAACCCCACAGCAAAGATATACTGCAGTGAAATGCATGCCTGAGAGACAAAAATAAAATCAGGCCTTTTCTGTGAGCTGGGGAGCAGTGTTCAGAACCCAGTAACATAAAACTTCATGGGATTTAAAAAACAGAGAAACTCTCAAAATGGCTTTGCTAATAGCAAAAAACAACTGGCATTGTTTTATACCTCACTCTGGCTAAATGTCATTAATGCACCAGATGAAAGATCGGATCATATGGTGTAAATCACTACAGCTCTATCGACCTCAGCTGCTAGAGCAGGAGCTGATATCAAGTTGGTATATTGGAAGGGGAAGCTCTACACAGGTTCAGAAGGCCTTGATTTCATACCCTGCAATAAAAGCTGTAAGGGGAGAGGGTTAGCAGTAAAGGGTTATAGGTCTCTCACATCAGACAGTAAGAGGATTAGTTTCAGATGTATTAGGTTACAGCCTAGCAGGCTGACATCCTGTATCAGCAGTTTTACGGGGTGCCAGCAACTCCTCCACTAAGGCGGTGTATGGATGGCTAAAGCAGGAACCTAAATACCTCCGCATCACATGTCCCCAGCACAAGATGAATGAAGACATGATTTGAAATGTGGTTTATTACTCCTAAATCTGCCCCAAGGCACAAAGAACGTTCCACCTGCACAAGTTGTGAAACACAAAGCCTGTCTAGCTGCTGGAAGCGCATCATGGCCAAGGGAAAAACATTTCACTTGGTTTACTTGGAGCTAAAACAGCATCATCAGACGCTGCAGTGCAGAAAAGATCAACAGCAGAGTCAAGATGCTCTTGACATATGAGATTCGAAGATGGCTTTTTAGCTAGACCCTTCACTTTCTCCCCCCCCTCTTTTTTTAAAAACATATTTCTTTATTCATTGCAACAAATACTCTGAAAAGCCTGAAAAATATAGTAAGATGATTAACATGGAACTTTGCAACAGAAGATGAAGATTGGCAATGCAATGAAGGGAAGCAACCATCTGTGCTGATTTTTGTAGGAGAAATGTCTGTACCCCAAGTCCTTGGTCAGCAGCAAGGGGGAAATAAGTGAACATTGACCACTTGTCAGCATTGAAAGAAGAGAAGTTTCAAGTACTACCACCGGAAAAGCCAGATATTCTTGCATCTGTAAGAAGCAGGGACAGACCGCAAGGGGCAGAGAAGAGAGAGAACAAGCATGGGTAGAAATGTCATTGTAAGGCAACTTTAAGGGTAAACAAAAGTAGAAGCATTTGTAATCCACCTTCAAATTTCCCATTAGCGCTGTGTAGTCGAGATGCTGGGATTGCAGGCAGGACCCACTGAAGCAGGCAGATGGTTTGCACTGCTAGGTACTTTGACAGAAGAGTCCCAGTCCTCTGGCAAGATAAGGTGGAGTGGACAATAACATTTTTAACTTCTGCTGCTATGATGTCATGTAAAGAAACCTGTTCTTGAATGGCAATGTTTATAGAAAGCTTATCTTTCCACGTGCTTGAAATAACTACGGGGTCAATCACAAAGCTATCGATGGCTATTGGAGCCAGGAAAGCTATGAAAGGTAGATATGAAAGTTTAAAAATAGTGAAACCAAAATGTCAGAGGGGAGGAGTTTTTCTTGGGATTGTGGGCCAAAGATTCCCCTGGCTAACTCCCCTGGAGGTGGTGGAACAGTGCCAGGAGACAACAGGCTCACGTCTCTGTCAATACAGCTTGTTAATAGGGAGCTGCCTGGCTCAATTTAACCGCTGTTCTTCCCTTGCAGAATTCAAGGAGGCCTTCCTCCTCTTTGACAGGACTGGTGATGCCAAGATCACCCTGAGTCAAGTTGGCGATATCATCCGGGCGCTGGGGCAGAACCCTACAAATGCCGAGATCAACAAGATCCTGGGCAACCCCAGCAAAGAGGGTAAGTGCCCTACAGTCTCTCATGGGCCCTTCTTGAGGCTCAGGAACTGTAATTAGGCAACATCAACAGTCATAGCAGGAGGGTGAGGAGCTTTTCCTCTGATGGGGAGCAAGGGGGACTCTGCAGCAACAATACATGGGATTTCTCCAGTTCCTTTTGAAGAGGATGATGGTAATAGGGAAGACATTGCTCAGACAGAGGGAAACATTCTTAGAGTATGGAGAATTCTCTGTAGGGACCATTTTGGTGTCAGCTTGGTGTGGTGTAACACACACTCATTGCTGCTCACAGTCCATTTGTGCCCCTGCCCTTGCTGAGGAGCTGTAAATCCATTTCTAACAGCTGATACTCAGCTCTTCAGGTCCTTCCAGTGCAGGATCTTCTGCATAATCCAAGACATGCCCTGGGACTGGAGACCCACCTGCTCAAAGTTCCTACAAACCTGGGCATGCTGAGGCATATGTTGTCCATAAATTATAGTGGCCATTTTCCATTTCCTTTTCTCCCCTCTTAGAGATAAAATAAATGGTAAATACTGTAGTCGCCTCCTTCCAACAAGGACCTAGCTGCAGGTGATCCCTGATGTAAGTCACGCAGAATCATGTTAAGATGGACTAAATTATATGCAAGCCCTCAGGCCTGGTAAAGGCAGCTTTGAGGAACAATTCAGAAGACCTGAGTTAAGCATTAGCACCAGCAGGAAGCACCGAGCAGAGGACTAAGAGAGGTGAGACCACGACAGTACTTTAAGTGACTACAGCAATAACTGACAGTGATTTTGATACAGCTGAGTAGTAAAATAGTTTCTGTAACAACTGTATATTCAAAAATCTCTCACATGTTTCCATCTATTATATTTCATTGCTGCCCAGATGAAGGCTGCTCTTTACAAAGATCCAGGAGAAAAAAAAGAAAAAAAAAAGAGCCTTTTATTTGGCAGCCTTGCTCCAACAAAAAACATTTGGGGAAGGCCTCACTGAGGACTACAACTTCTGGCTCGTGACAACAAAGGGGTTAGATGCACCAAGCTTGTGAGTCCTTAAACCTCCACACTGAACGTGTCAATAGGAAATCTGGACACCACCCCCACTAGACATTCCTATTTTTAATTAGTTTATTCTTTTGCTAATAGTCTCTGCTACCACATCCAAGAGACCCTGAAGAGTCAGTAGCATGTCAGCAACCTCAGGGGCTTGTCTAAGTCGCAACATCCCCCTCATTACCTTTTCTCACTGTTGGGGCTCAAGATTTCTGTTTTACTGTATTCCTTAGTTCCCCCACTCCCAAAATCCTTTCAAAGATCAACTCATACAGCAAGTTTCATTTCTGAAAGAAAAATAAACATGCACATAAATATATAAAATTACATGAGAAGAGGGCTAGAGCAAGGATATGAAAACTGACTCCCACGATAAGAGAGAATCCAGATTCTGCAAAGGAACTGCCAAATCCCGAGGCAAAGACTAGAGTAAAGCATAGAAAGAGGTGTGCAAATGAGGTGGGAGGCTCTCCCACATCTCAGGGCAAGTATCCCAAAAGAACACACATAAAAGTGTCTAGCGTGTAGCAACTGTGCTGTCTTTCCAGAGATGAATGCCAAGAAAATTACTTTTGAAGAGTTCCTCCCCATGTTGCAAGCAGCTGCTAACAACAAGGAACAGGGTACCTATGAAGACTTTGTTGAAGGTCTGCGTGTCTTTGACAAGGAAGGCAACGGCACAGTCATGGGGGCTGAACTCCGTCACGTACTGGCTACTCTGGGTAAGGGTTTATCACCTCTGTGAGGACTTTAAAAATTGCTGCTGTTTGAAGGCATGAGAGGGGGAAGAAAGATATTCTAACCAGTTTGGAGAGGTAGGAGGCTACAAACCCAGAAAAGACTCTGGGTTTCCTAACTGGGAATCCAGAAGGAAAGCAAACACAAAACTCAGTAGAAAGCCCAAAAGAAAAGGTTTGGTTTATTACTTCGAAATTGAGACTAGTGTCTGTTATTTGAGGACTAGAGAGAAAAGGCTGTACACCTCAGTGACGTAACGCACATGGACAAAAGGTAGAGGATTTGCTGTATAGTTTCTTTACTCTGTAGGAATAACTAGAATCCCACACGTGCAAAACTTCTAAAGGAAGTTAAAATCAATAAAGCTTAGTTCATATGTAGGTTTTGTTACTAACTCAGAAAATAAGGGAAGCCTTTGGAAAAGCTGTAGGGTTCAGCCTCAGTTGTGTGTTTGTGAAAGACTTAACCAAGCTCTCTCCACTCTCCAGGTGAAAAGATGTCAGAAGAGGAAGTAGACGAACTCATGAAAGGCCAGGAAGACTCCAACGGCTGCATCAACTATGAAGGTAGGTGCAAGAGTTCAACAACCTCTCATCCTAGATTTCTTCTCTCTCTCTCACAGTGTCATTGCAGTTGGCTTTTAGATTCCCAGGCAAATCAGCTAGACAAAGCTACAGCTGAGTTAGGCTGAAAGGCTCATGCATAATAGCTACTGTTGCACTACACTTAGCCTGGAGTCTCACCACTCAAAAGACCAGATTCAGACACAGCAGAGAAGGCTACTCGAGTCAACGCCAGATCTCTAGACTCTCTGACCTTCTGTAGAGCAGTTGCAGCGATTGGAACCCATCCTATAGCTAATGCTTAGACAAAGTGCTCTACTCGTCATATCACATTTAAGCAGTAAGAGCATTTGATTTGTACAACGTTAAACACTTAGAACTCTCTATCACATTGTTGGGTCAAATCTGACCAGGAACATGCATTTTTAATGCCATCAGCTCATGAACAGCTGTTATTTTTAAAGGTATTTCCAAAAGTAACATTTGCTGCTCCTTCTCACTAGCATATCTGTATTTTCCCACAGCATTTGTAAAGCACATCTTGTCTGTCTAAGTGGACTTCCCCAGATGCCAAACGGTATGTTATTCTCCTTTGCACACTTAACCTGGTCTGTTTGCTATCCTTAAAGACTTACACATGCCCATGGCCAGATATAGGTTATAAACCAACGTGACACCATCTCCTCAATGATACAGATAGAACAAAATGAGACTGTTGTCCAAGAGCAAAGAAAACAGGAGTGCAGATTGCTGGGGCTTGTTCACTACTCTATAACCAGTTGGAAACTGTGTTTAGTGGATTTTTCAAACATACCCAAACTGTGAAAAGAAATGCTCAGTTTATTCATGAGCATGGAAATGCTCAGGCTTAAATATCACCCTAGACCTCTGCTGTCAAACAAAATTTGAGTTTAAGCTATGCAAACAGACAGCCTGAGACATTTACCCTATAAGCACGTTGAAATTTGTGGGTTTTTTTCCAAAGAAAAAGGAAATCAAAGCAACTCCTTCTGATAATTTGTAGATTTCTGTAAAGACAGAGTAGCCTGAATACTTGTGTGGACTACTGAGAACAGCTCTTCAAACAAAATAATAATCTGAAAAAGAGTATTCTAACAGACATGATCAATAGTCAAAAGCGGACTTCAAAAGTACCCAATCATTTAGCAGTTCTTCTACAAGTAGGGAAAAAACAACCAAAAAGCCCACAACCTTGATATGCTGCTATTTTGTCCAAAGAAAAACCCAGCAGCTGTCTTTAAAATGCAAACATAAAATATCGTGGGTCTGTGGGCTTATTTGAACTGTTAGTTATTCTATCGCAGGAAAGACATATTCTCAACTCCTGTATGAAACAACAAACACCCCAAAATAGAAATCAAGGGCTCGGTTTGCAAGTGTTCCTTCAGCCAACATTGACTTCAAGTCCAACTCTCACATTCCTCCCCAGAACAAGACAAATTCAGAAAGACCAGATGGCACTCAAGATTTGCCTGAGATTCTTGCTCAGTCTGCCGCCATCGACATGGAAACTGCATAGAACTGGATGATGTGCTTCCAACCCCACCACTTTCTACCAGTGCATCCATAGGTATCACCTCTGGGTCACTACACTTTGACTTTAAAAACATAGCAAGCTAGACGGAATAAACTGCTACCATCCAGGACCCATCCATCCCAATCATCCCTTTCCATGTTGTTCGCATTGAAACAATGTAATCTCTCGGAAAAATAAAGCATCAATAAATCCCTGTAGTCATTTTGTGGCTATAAAGTCTTCTTTTTTTTTTCCTCTAAAGCTGTTCAAACCCACTCAGAGCAGCACTCAGCACTTAATTTATTTTGTCTGTATATTTTATTTCAGAAAATAAAGTTTTATGAAAAAAATAATAAAATAGACATCTCCAGGAGGTCACTCTACTTAATCGGAATGCAAAGTGTTTTCTTTGGGGACTGGGAGAAGGAGTAATTAGGGATCTACCACCTACATCAGCACTTAAACATTTCTGGGAGAAGGAGACCCGGTGGCTGGTGTCAGAGTAGCTCCCAAGGTGGCACCTGCCCTGGCACATCAGGCGAGACCCAAAACCAGCCAGGGTGGTCCTGCTCTCGGGGGGTCATGCAGAGCCACTCTTCCCACCAAAATCTTCTCCGTGATGCTTCCGCAGCAGGTCCACAGCACTACTAGGAATCCATTCTAGCTACCGCCTGTATTTATAGCTTTATGGACAACTAGAAAAAACAATCAGAAATATCAGCCACGCCAAAAGGGTCTGTATCTGGGAACTGGCCCGGTGCCATAATTGCCTGGGCCATGGCAACAGGAGTCCAGTCACCTCTTCTGCAGTGACAGTGGGAATAGCCATCGCTCAGGGGAGTATTGTTACCTGCACATCCCTGCCCTTAACTGTAGCTCCTCTCTCTTTTCCTTAAGTGTTCATGAAGCTGCCTTAATCCCCATCTGAGTGTCAGCTTGTTCTATTAAAATCCGACTTTGCCTTATTAAGTTACTATGCTCGAAATGACCATAATTCAAGTGCCAACAGGTGCAGCAGGGCGCAGCGGGGGCAGCTGGCACCAGAATAAACCGCAGCCGTTCCACAGCCGTTGAAACAGCAGCTGCCTCTTTTCTGAGGGTTCCCAAAAAAATCTCCCATTTAAATCCACACCATGCTGGTAGACACGGCCAAACGAGTCTCTGAATTATACCTGCCCAGAGACTTACACCAGCAGGTAGCTGCAGTTGCTACATGCTCAGTGGGAAAAACCCTTGACAGAAGAAAGGGGGCGGGGGGGAGAAAAAAAAGTAGTTGTATTTAACCTTATCCTAAAAAAGCAATGAAAAAATGTGTGAGATGATACATTAAAGCAAGTTATTCATAGGGACTGAGCCTGGAGGGCATTTCTCAAGGGACTGTTAGACATCCTACTGTTCTTCAACATACTGCCTATACACACACACTCCATGCGGTTCCTCTTCCCAAGAAACCGCAGATCTCAGCTGCTGGGAACAAGCAAACAAACAACAAAAAAAACAACGCTTCACCGTATATGCTGTCAGCCTCCTTTGTGCGCTGCCCTTTCCCACTGCATTGACAGATAGTCACAGAATCAGCCTAGCCCAAGGCTGCACGAAGCCCTAAAGGAAAAGGCTGAAATTTCTATCATATTTTCCTTTCTGAAATTGCAAGTTTTATTAATTTCTAAAATATCTGGGGCCCAAGCCCAGATGACTAAAAAAATGGAGCGACTACTCATCAGTGCAGGATTAGACAGATTTTTAAGCCACACATTTTTAAAAACTCCCATTAATATTTTTATTTAAAACAAAATGCCAGATTATAAAACATAACTAGCCTAAGAGTATTTCTCAGAACTCTAATTGCAAGGAATCAAGGTAACACTACTCTCACTCCCCAAAAATTAAAGCAGAAATTATTCTTACAGACAAAAGAGATGAAAACAAAGAGAATACTCCTTTCCCATTAAACTGAGACTGAGTCTCAAAGTATTTCATAGAGCTGCACAGGGAATGGATTTTTATGCCATCCAAATGTTTTAGTAATTTAAAAAAAATCTCCACCCCAAATTTGGACAGAGACAAATATCTGAAAAAAATATTCATGTTCTTATAAGACAAAGACATTTTGGGGCGATCTTAAATAATTCAGCCATTTATAAAGAATGGCAAACTCCTTACATACTAGCCTGTTTCAGCTAGCCCTAGTGACAGCTTCAACATAAAGCAAGTTTTTTGGTTTTTTTTTTTCTGAAAATGTAGAAACAAGATGTTTTGGAAATTTAATGACATTTTTTTTAATTGAGAAACACACCAAACCCTCTCTTACAAGTAGCTTAATATCATCAATAAATCCTACCCAAAAGATACCTAAACCGAAAGCACAGTTTGGAAATACCTACTCAGCTCTGGTGCCTCATCTGTAGGAGAGCAGGGAAACCTCCTACTTTGCCTCAAAACCACTTAAAGGTTGAACTTGTTTCAACCTACTGCCTCCATACTAGTAACACAAGGAGCCCTCAGAGCTTTGATCCTGGGGAACGCTCCTCAAAAACGGCTGCTTCCTCTTTTATTTTTTGTTCGCCTAAGGAAACTCCACACAAGAAGTAACACTGCGTTCCCGTATGGCACATGATGTACCACGACCAAGCTCCTTCTTTACCCACAGAGAGAGACAGAAGGCCCCGGCAGCTGGGGAAGGAGATCCTGCATCTGCTCAGGCTCTGAATGGAAAAAGTAATTCTCGGTCCCTGTCATCCGACACCTCTTGCCATCGTTACATTTGCTTTGTATTTTAAATAGAACATTGTTAATGAACATACTTTCCATTACTCGATGCAATTGACCGTTTAACTCCTCAGGAGCAGGCCTAAATCCCCAGAGAAAGGTCAAGCTGGTCTTTGGTATGCAACACTAGACACAGCAACCAGCACTGTGGAGCAGGCACCCTACAAAACCAAGGTGGAAATGTCAGAATGATTGAGAAGAGGTAGTCACTGAACCCAAGAATGTAATTCTGCTCTTGGCACAGGCTGTACTCATTGAGAGCAAGATACCACCACATATATGAGCATAGACACCTCCACAGCTGTTTCTGCCAGGCCAGGGATAGCCAAGAAGCCCCTCCAAAGAGGGGGATTTGTATGCACTGAACAGGATAGATTTCACAGCAGGGATCTGCAAAGGAAGCAGTGCCCCCCGTCTAGCAATGCTCGAGGGTCTGGATCCTCAGCTAGGAAAAGATAGAGGCTTTGTGCTACTCACGGTGCTTTGCATTGGAGATATCCCAGACACAAATGGGCTTGCACAGCCGTCTGCAGTATCAACACCACCAAAGAGACCATCAGGCACAGGCTCCCATCCCCATAGCCTCACTCACGTTTCAGGTGCTTTCCTCTTACATGCAGGAGTTAGTTGAGTGTCAAAACCATTGATGCTACACTCCTAAAAGGAACAACTGTTTCTGCACTTCATCAATGTTCTTCCTAGTCTTGGACTAGATTTTAATTTATTTTAGAACAATGGTCTCCAGCCAGTGGTTGGTGCAGTTCAGTGAGGAAACAGAGACCAGATGAACAGAACGGGGCATTTATCCAGGACAACAAAGCACAGCAGTCAGGTGTGCCTGATGTGTCAGGAGTGAGTTACTGGTCTTACAGCACCTGAGTGTTGTACACAGCATGCTCCATCCACTGCCCCAAGCTCCTTTGGGCAAGGCTTGTTCAGACATGACTCCTCACAACACTCTCTGGGTAGCTTTCTTTTCTCACTCCTAGGAGCTGCTGAACACTGGTCATTTCTCCCTCCCACCTACAGACTAAGAAACCAAGGAAGCACAACAACAGCCACATCACTCTTCCCTAGAGCAAGAAGGAACAGAAAGGGCGCTAATTGACCCTAACACTCTGTATACTCACTGCCACATCACAGCAGCAGACCAAGGCTCTGAAGATTTGCCATCTGTTTGGTGACATCTCCAACACTTTCACACAATAGCAATATATGTGATTATTTCCTACTACTGAGGTGCCTGACATCACTATATAACATCACCTGGGTCCTTCACACAGATCTGCTAGCCCCAACCCTCATACCATGATGGTTTCCTACGCGCCTGTTGCAGAAGACGCGCGTATCCTAAACTGGGTATTCTTCAAGGAACAACATGACCATTGTGTATGTTAACATGCCATGTACACCAGGGGAAACTGGGGATGGGCATTTTATGCTCACTCCTTAGGCTATTCCACTCCTCAGCTCTCTCAATTCAGAGACACAAAAACAAAATAAGTTTTCTCTTTTATCTTTCCAAATATCAGCTCTCCAGACTGTTTTCTCAGCAAGGCATTTTCTTTGGCTCTCTGTGAGACAAAAACTGATCCATTTTTTACTCCATGCTATACTGAACACTACCATTTTTCAGATTGTTCTCCTCCATGCAAATGACAGTACTTATTAACTGCCTCATTAGTTTAAAAAGTGGTTTCAATTCAGAGTTTCTCATCTGTAACATTCCTGTATATCAGAAAAGCTAAGTTTGTTTTTAGAAGACAACAAATAAAACACCTCTGCCTTTGTTTAACTTACAAGGTTTCCTCTTGTCTGTTGCTTAGTCATTAAGGAACATATCTGATCTTCTGAACAAGGATTGATGTTATCACTGTATCTCTTGCACATCCCTGATGGAATAAAAAACAGCAATTAGTTGAACCCACATAGGCCACACCACACATTACAAGAATACATTTTCAGAAGAGCAGGACTTATCTACCTTCTTGGCAAGTTTGCTAAGGTTGTGAAACAAGCCATGCAAGGAAGACAGGCCAGTATCTACACAAACTCAGAGTACAGCCCTACAATTTTTTCAGCAAATGCCTTTATCTGCCTTTTATATTCACAGCCTGCTGCTCTGATCTATGTTACTTCAAAATTAAGCATATTTTTAATGGTCTGCAGCTGATTTACGTAGGACAAGAGCTCTGATCAAGAGACAAACTTTGCCAAAATTTTGAATTCTTCATAGCCATCTTTGAGAACTTTTATCTTGTGCCACATGCTAAAGTGAACACTGACTAATGAACACCTGAGTAGCTGAAGTTTCCTTCTTTGGTACCAGACTTAACAAATTCTCCCTATAGAGGAAACCAAGACTTCAGTCTGTAACTTCCATCTTTTCTGGGAGTGCTCCCTGAAACACCTGCTCTTCTTGAGTTTTGGTAAAAGTGATTTTGAAATAATTTACTGAGCAACTCGTACAGTCCTGCTCCAAATCATGCTGAAAATGGCTGACAGCTATCCAACTAACAGACAAAGACGTGCCAGCACAGACTTCAGGCCAGCATCCTAGACTGGCAATTGAAGTTTCATGTTAAAAGACCTGGGAAAACAAAATCTTGTCCCATGGTGAGGGATCACCTGCCACCATCATCTTCAGGCCCGCTAAGTCACATTCTCATCTCATGAGACTCTACGTTTGACTCCCACATCCCTCTGCCTGCTGATACTCAGCTATTGCTGGACCTCACATGCAGGTCTTGGAGGGCTGTGGCATCTCTCTGGTGCTCCACGGCACACGCTGAAGGAGCTGGCTCTCCTGGTAGCGCTGTGCCTATATGCCCCATGTGGTCAGAGAGTGAAAGCGCAATTGTGATGCTTTGCCAGGAATGAGAGCTGGTCACCAGAGGCCCATGCCCTGAGGAGGCCCACTTGAAGGCACGGACATGAGCTGCAGCCTGTCTCTCTCTGTCACATCGTCTTGCACCCACATGACTAACACTGTGTGACCCCATGCAAAGGCACACTAAGGAGAGTCACATATCAAGGGAGAAGTAAGCTGAGAGCTCTGCGTCTTATTCCAGCTTGCCCTGCACTATAATGCCAACATAAAAAAGTTGGATGAAGAACATGCTGGTCCCCTGATGGGCAGATGTGTTAAATTGGCAACTGGGTTCTTCTTGAAAGCAGACGGCATGTAAGCTTTAAATAACCTACTCAGAAAACAAACCTCTCGGCTATTCATATCAGACATGAACAGTTGGACACGCTTTTTGCAATACAGACTGAAAGTCTTAAAAGGGGATAAAGTGCTTTATGAGAGGGGTCAGTGCTGCCCCTTGCTGTGTTTTCAAAAATTCTGGTCAGATCCTGCAGCTTGGCTTTACAGACACTATCATCATCACATGTAGCAAGACAGAGGAATATACATAACCATAACTCTTTTAACAGGAGTCTCTATTATCCAAATACATAGACAGCCATCTGGCAGAAATCACCTTCAGGGCTTGTACATGGCGTTTACCAGCTGTCAGAGGATCTCTTTTGAATGACTGATCAGCCAAGAAGAACATACCAACAGGTAGTTCTTCCACTGCAGATTTGTACCTTGGATATCAAAAATTACTTAAAAGCTAAGTACATGTCAATGGCACAGGAAAAGCTCTGGGGAAAACTAGGACATTTGCACCCAAGGGCTGCATCAACTGGTAGATTTCCACATCAAGTTGTCTGTTATCAAAACCAAAGCCAACACACCTAGCCCTGGAGAACATTCTTCCACAGCAACAGATGCTGCTGGAGATGTAATAAGACTAATAATGTCCCAGCTCAGGAATACACATGGAAAGACGTAGGTGAAATATTTGACAGAAAAAAATGCATGCCCACTGACTTGGTGTCTTTACATCATGCTGGCAACAATTGTAATACGAGAAGGGTGGATATTGCTAGTGCTGGGTATGACTGGGGGATATAGTGTTTATCAGTGTAACACAGAGATCTCTAGCAGTTTGGAGTCTCAAATGAAGAAGTCTACCACTAACCACACAATACGAGAGGAGGAAAGCTACTAATTTGGGAAAATTTACACCCAATAACATGGGGCAAACCATATCCCTCTCCTGAGCCATCTGTAACAGAGGTCAGGAAGGACGGACAGGCCATTTACTGGTATGGGAGATGACCGTAACAAAGAGAAAGCATCACCATGAAGAGGGGGAAAATCAGAATTAGACTCACACTGTGACTATGCCCACAGGAGGAATGGAGGTGCAGGGTCCAGACTGTACTAGGAAGGGGTACACCGCTGTCACTTCACTCTGGCTATGCTGTGTCTCTGTAAAGTCCCATTAGGCTGCTGTAAGAAAAGCACAATCACAAACTGGAATCAGCATGTAGGAGGAGGACAACACCACATTTGCACTCCCTGCCCTGCTGCAGTTATTTATTTCTACTCTGTTTTCTGCAAGCACACAAGCACATGCAACAAAAATATTTTAATATTGGATTTTAATATCCAATTTTTTACAACCACCCTTCTTTCCCAAAAACCTGGTATGAAAAACGTCAATCTGTTTGCTGCTGTCTGTTTGAGGCATTTCCTGATCCCTGGAACTGATATTTGAAGCCTGGACAAAGTTTGCTTTTCTGTGGCTTAGGGCAGGATCTACCACCTCTCAGCTCCCTTATCACTTTACCCTGTGCGTGGGTGATGGGAGATGTCCTGCCAGATCTTCTTGCTGCAACAAAGCCACCAAGACTGTAAACTGGGTGACCAGGGCATTCCCGGGAACGCGAATCTCCCTGTCAGCCTCCTGCCTGCTAACAGGCACGAGACCAAGGTGCTGGGCTCACCCGGGAGCCTACGCCAGGCCGAGGAGGGCACTCCCTAGGAGGCTCTACCTGATGGGACCCCGTAAGCATGCCCAAATCTTACCTCTGGGCACCCAGACTCAGTAATTCCTACCAAACTCTGTCTTACTTCTTTCCTCTCAGCTGCCCCTGCCTGCTTCCCTCCTGCGTGCTCTGATATGAGATCAGACTCACAAATGAAAAATTAGTACAACTTTTCAGGCTGCAACTGGTTTTGTAACACGGGTGCTTCTGGCTGTAAGTACAAGCAGCCAGGCTGCTCTCTGCATTGCCAGTGTGTCACACTGAAAACACATTTACTCCTTGAGAGAGAGACTCCTTTCAGGCAGGCCCATCTATAGGAATAAACTATTCCTGTAGTGCCATCTTCTGGCTTATGGTGTAGGAACGCTATAGCTGAAAATGGGACTGATCAAAAGAAAGATAAATTTTTTTATCTGTTAAAAAACACTACAACAGGTTTAGACTATGGATCAATATAGAGAAACACCCAAACCATGGGAATTCTCTCAATTCTCCATGTAAAATTCACCTCCCAGTAAAATATTAGTTTTAAAATTACAATATTTTGAAAAAATATCTTCTGTGCCGATCTGCTTTGCGTTTTGAGCCATTGCAATCTGCTTTTCAGGTTTTGCGTTTGGTTTTTTTTTTTATTATTTCTCAGCAAACATCAAGGCTCAAAACTCACTGTTTGCTTACAATTTTTGTGCCATCTCATGACTCCGGAAGGTAACGCCTGAAGGCTGCCCAACACCACATGGGGAGTGAGGAAAATCCCCTCCATGGGGATCGCGTATTGTTTTAACCCAGTCCCCATCACAGTGACAACTGGTAACACCCGTTTTCTAGCCACCTTGTATCTCAGAGTTTTGTTGGTAAAGGAAGCAGATAGGAGCGCCTTTCTCAGTGAAAGATGCCCATTTACAGCTCAAAACTTTCCCAAATGGCTGAGTCGGGAGAGTACTATCCATCAGGGCTGTGCCCCATGTGGGATGGCAGCCACAGGAGCCGAAGGGAGGGTGGGCTACAAGCAGACTGTTACATCTGCATCCTTTCCCCCACCTCCAGTGGTTTTCTCTTCCTGCAAGGAACGCTCTCTTCATCCTTTGGAAAGCTCCTGCTTTCCATAAAAATCATAAAAAACCTTATTTGTGGAAGCAGCCCTCAAAAAAAAAAAAAAAGTGCTAAAAGACTTTGGTGTGCAGTTTCTTCTGCAAATTAACCCCCACTGACACCAGGAGGCCGTGGGGTGGTAGTTTTCTCCCGATGCCGCCAAAATGGCCCCTGAGGGGAGGGAAACTCAGGTATCCGTGTCCCGTCCCCCCCCGCCCCGGTCCCTCGCCAGGTCTGGGGACGTCAGGCCCTCCAAAAGCCGGCCGGCCGACCCGGGGAGCGGTGACGGCCCCGGCCCTGAGCGGGGCGGACGGAGCTGCGGCCGAGGCGGGAGCGGTGACGCCCCGCACCACGGCTCCAACCACCCCTGGGCGCACCATCCCTCCGACCCGGCGGCCGAGCCGGCAGCATCCCCCCTCCTCTCTGTAACGTGATTTCAAAACTACATTAGAAAAACAATAGTAACACAGATGTTTCATCATAATCCTGTTGTAAGCCCAGATGTATTGGAGGGGATTTGTAACCGCAGGGAGGCGGGAGCAGGGCCGACTGCAGGGCTGCGCGAGAGAGGCTCCGGCCAGCCGAAACGCCCCCTCGCCACAGGGGCGAGGAGAGGCACAACGCTGACGGACCCGAGAAGCCGCCCGCGAAGCGACCCGGAAAGAAAACGATCACAACAAAAATAATAATAATAACACGCCCAGCCCACATGCCTCACAGCGCGGCCAAGTGACGGCGCGATGGCCGCACCGCCCCCGCCCGCCGCGGCTTTGAAGGCCGCTGCCGTCCCGCCCGCCCTGTCCCGCCGCGGCGCAAGATGGCGGCGCGGCTGCTCTGCCTGCGAGGCTTGCTGCGGGCCGCCGGCCCCCGGCGGTTCTCTGCCCAGGCCAGGTTAGCGTTCGTTAGATGGTGGGCATCGCCGGGGTGGGGGGTGCCCGGGCGGCTGCGTCTGGGGGCCCCGCCGCGGCGCACCGTGAGGGCGGGCGGGCGCCCCCGTGCATGGGCGCGTTGAGGAGGTGTCTGTGTGTGTCTGCCTGCGTGGGGCTGGGTGTGTGCGTGTTCATGGGGCTGCGCGTGCTGTATGTACACATGGATATACACACACACACATATATATATATGTGGTGGGTGTTCGCACCTGTGTATATATCTGGAGGGGTATGGATGCGTGCTCTGTATATCTGTGTCGGGAAGGTTATAGGCACAGGCGTGTATGTGTATATAGGCGTGTGTCTATACCTGTGCGGCTGCGCCCCCATCGCAGGAGGCAGCTGGGGTCTGGGTGAGTGGCCTGGGCCCGGCAGGTCCGGGAGCTTCCCCTGGGCCCGGGAGCCCACTGAGCCCCCTGGGCCGCGGCCTGGGCCCCCGATGCCGCCGAGCCCCCGGTGTCCGCCAGGCCCGGGAGCCCCCGCGCGTCGCCCCATGACGGGCCCGACCTTTGCCCCAGTTGCCGCCGGCGCTCGGCGGACGCTGAGTCCCGCGGTGGCGGCAGGTGACGGGGCCGGGTGTGTCCTTGTCTGGGCACCCCGGTCACCCCTGGGGCCCTGTGTGCCATGGGGGTGTGAGCCGCAGTGAGACAGAAGGGTGGTCTTCAGCAGAGCTCACTGTCATCGTAAACAGCTTTAAAAATAAGGTGGAGGTTCTGGGAGAGTCACTGTGTGCCTAGCGCGGGAGGGCTGTGTTTGAGGGTACAAAACGCTGAACAAGCAAGTTGCAGTAGCCCATTTCTTCTAAATATCACTGAACAGAGTCTGTGTTTCAGACTTTAATGTGTTTCAGGCATTTAATCCTTTGCACCAGGAAGAGCGTGAGTAATGTCGCAGTCATGGAGTAAATAACTGCAGGCTCAGCTCTGTGGGACTACGCACAATTACGGTGCTGTGCTGGGAACCTGAGGAGCTGAGGAGAGATGAGCAAAATAGCTTGAGAAAGGAACAGCAAATGCCTTTTCCGTTTAGTGTAGCTCGGATCTTTATTTGTAATTTCACGTGTTTTGTGGCAATAAAATAAAAGCAAGTCAAAGAACCTAGTGCACAAATACAAGAATTGAACTTTCAGCACTGAAGAAGTGTGTCGTCCTTGACGTTCTAAACCCCTACAAAACCTATAAACCGTTCCCTGTTATTTTGTAATTATACTTTACTTGTGCGGTTTCAACTACACTGACACTTACCACTGTTTCGCGGGGTTTTTTTGTTAAAGAAGCATTTTATTTTTATATACCTTTTTACCAGAGTTTTGGGAGGATTAGCCTTCCTGTACAACAAAAATACTGAAAGTTAGAGGGAATTAGAAAGTATTGTTTTCAAGGTTAGAACTATGCAGATATATGTGATAATGCATAGTACAGCCCTAGTGCATGCAAATCCATGTTTGCTTTAATTTTGAGTGTGTGAACTTTCAGTGTCATGGATTTGCAATTTTGAGACTTTTGGGGGCATGTATGCAATGAAAAAAACACACAAAAAAGTTTACTTGTTCAAAAACTTACCCCCTCAGTTTAAATTGAGCTGAATTGTGTTTTGGAGGTTGTGTGGCAGGGGGAAAAGGCAGTGATGAATTTTATCATCTCTAATGAACAGAACTTTATCCTTTGACCTGTGTGTGTATTATTGTTTTTAATTTATTTGAAGCATTAAGGACAAACCGGTCTCGTTTTACCTCCTTTCACAGCCCAGTGAAGTACAGTGTGTGTTACATCTTTATATTTATTGTAGGTATCCTTTGGAGCTAACAGTGTGGTGGCTTTGGGATGTGAACTATGTTTAACATCACAGGTGTTTCCTTTCTTTTAAAAGGGTTATATAAATGGGGGCTGCCTGTGTCCTCACAGATGCTTTCACTTGTCTTTTTTAGTCCTCTGCAAACTGAACAGCATGGCACAAAGCGCCCAGAACCATCCTCTGCTAAGAGTTTGGTCGATATAGGCACTCGGAGGATCTTCTCATCAGATCATGATATCTTCAGGGAGAGTGCCAGGAAGTTCTTTCAGGAAGAAGTGCTGCCTTTTCATGCAGAGTAAGATACCTCTTAAACATTCTAGTTTGCCAAACAATATGCATTTTTCCACCAAAGTGCTTTTTGGGGTGTTACGCTTGATATGACAGGATAAATGGGATACTTGTTTTCATTTACAAGCTTTCTATTTCAAATTTACTGTATTAAAACAAACCTGCCTATGAAAATCATACGTGAAGAAAAATCACACATAATTAAAATTCGCTGCATTTTTTGAGCTCCGCTGTGGGCAATCTGGCATCTTTGTCTTAGGCCTATGAGCACACAAATGGAGTTTGCAGAGTTGCAGTGTAAGTATCCCTGCTTGTAGGTATTAACTCTTGACGCTGATGTCTTGGGGGTAGAGTTAGGGAGACAATTCAGTTCCCACACTATTGAACTGCTGTCATCCAAAATAGCATTGACATTGCGTCTAGGTTACATTGCAGTAGATTTTGTAAATATGGTACACATGGGATGGTAGGCTGGATTATGTATTACCAATAAAATTGCACAAAATATCTTTGTTTAAATTTCTGTCTTTTGCTTCTGTGGGAATATGTGTGGTCTTCCGCACAGAGTAGAAGTGTTGTACTTCTGTTGGACTAGAGCTGGAGGATGTTTTTTGCCCTTATTTTAGCTGATTCCAATCACGTTTTAGTTGGGGAAAGAAAATAAGTGACCTTGGAACATGTTTTTGAACAGGAAGTGTTAAGCTGCAGTAGTGTCTTAAGCAATTTTTACTTGAAAAACATTCCTATGAAAACACTGGGGGGTAGCGAAGGGCTTATTCTGAAATCCTGCTGCTAGATGAGTTCCCTGATATAGCTCACAGTGTGCATCCACAAACAGTTGAGATGGCACAATTGAGCGAGTGGGGTGTTGTGGCTCTGGGGCAGAAATGAGCAGCAGGAGGCAATGGAAACAGCTTACATCAGGCTTGTTGCCAACTATTTTTTCAAACCATAACCTCAAAGTAGTATGCTTTTCCACTGTACAGTCATAATCTGTCTACAAAACCAGATGTTTTCCCTTATCTTTTGTTGGAATGACTTATAGTGCAGGTTTGTGAATAGGCACTGGCTCTGCTGGAGGTTACTGAGGATCCTGTTTGCTAGCGTGCTGACACAATGATTTCCTAGAGAGCCTGGAACAAGTTGGACTTGTGTTCTTGGTTCGCTTCAGCGACCTTTGAACCATTCTGTTTTCACACCTTTTAAGTAAACAAGGAGGCTTCAGGCAGAGTATATGAATAGGCTGGGCTGACGTGGAGAGAGAGATGTGGCATCAGTGAATGCAATTGTGGATTATTGCGAGGAGAAGCTTTGGTGATGGTTGAAGTAGAGACTGGAATGGGTGGGATGTTCTAGCAAAGCAGCAGCCATGACAAATAAACAGTAGCACATGGGAGTTTTAATGTGTGACTCTGTTCTTGTGTTCATTTTGCAGATGGGAGAAGGACGGCCAGGTGAGCAGGGAGCTCTGGCAAAAGGCTGGACAGCAGGGTTTGCTGGGTGTTGCTATTGCTGAAAAACATGGAGGCATCGGAGCGGATATTCTGTCTTCAGCCGTGGTCTGGGAGGAGCAGTAAGTACTAAATGCTTCAGGAACAATTTCAGTGATGTTATCAAGAGATTTTTTTCCATAAGATGTCCTCATTATGGAATGTGTTTGCTGACAGAAAACAGTGTTATCTTCCTTATGGAAAGGATAGTTTAGATGTATGTAAATCCCTCCTGTTTTAAATATTGTGGATGGTTGTTTACGTAACAAATGTCGTAGTGCTCCACTGTTAGGACTTTGTGGTTGGGGGAAGCATTTTCGTTAGGCTGATAGGTTATATACCCATTTGGCCGTGAAAGTACATTCTATAAATAACAGTACAAGTGCCACAAGCTCAGATTGTGTGAGACTTCTGTGTGGTGGGGCTTTCTTCATTGTTGGGTCTATGTTGTAACGGTGTAAAGTTCAATATTTAGATCTCTGTAGTACTTTTATGAACTCCTTTTTTCCCACTCCTCAAGGATGTATGTTAACTGTACGGGCCCAGGATTCAGCCTTCATTCAGATATAGTCATGCCCTATATTGCAAATTATGGCTCTGAAGAACAGATTAAACGCTTTATCCCTGAAATGGTTGCAGGCAAGTGTATTGGAGCTATTGCCATGACAGAACCCGGGGCTGGCAGGTAAGCTAAATACTAAAACCATGGTCTTAACATTATGTGTTCTCTATTGACTTGTCAGTGAAAAGAAATTGTGAGCCTTCTGGTTATATAGTCATCTTAGTGACGAGACAATATCCTAGGTTAGGTAGGAACTCTAAACGTGTTACATATAGATTACTTTATTACAGCTTTGTCATTTAGGGATATTTGCTCAGAATCCATTTCTGTGTTGTCTCACTGTGGGCAAATACACTTTCTATTTGCTTTTATAGTCTGAGTTTATAGTTACGAACTTGCTTGTGGTATGAACATATTTTTAATATGAAGTGTAGTAAGGAGAAAATTACACACCTCGGTAAAGAGGGCTTGGCATTACTATTAGCTCTTGTTGTGGAACAGAACACCTTATTTTCTTTGCCCTGAATCCTTTCCAACAGAGGAATGTCCCTCCTTCCCCATCATTATTGAAGGGCAGACAGTGCATGTTTGGAGCAGACACAGCTGATCTGGCCAGTTTCCCAAGCAGAGAGGGACAGGTGAAGAGCAAAACCTGTTGGCGTCATGATTCTACAAATGGTAGATGTCGCCAGTGGCTTTTTACAGAGCCTCCTGATCACGGATGAGCCTGCTTAGAGGATGTCTTTTTGTCTGGTGTTTGGCATCCAAGGCATATTGTTGTAAGGGGACGCAGACCCGTTGGTGTCAGTGCTTGTATTACACCACTTTCTACAAGCAGATACGTTAAAATGGGACCTTGTGTTCTTGTACAATTGCATAGGTTTATCATCCCTTCCCACAACGTCCTTGTGGTTTCTGTGTTATGCTCTAAGCTATTTCACTGTGTTTCACTATCCTCGTATGCATTTTCACTGAGCCTGTGTCTGGGTGGTGTAAAATCCACCTCATTTTACTGGGTAGAATTAAAGATAAAAATTGCAGCTTCTGAAATAGTTTCTTGAAGGACCTTTTGTATTTCGTTTTAGTGATTTGCAGGGAATACGAACATACGCAAAAAAAGATGGAAGTGATTGGATTCTTAATGGGAGTAAGGTAAGTGAATAGACATGTATACCGCTCGTAGGTTTTGGGAACTGAATGCATTTGGGCAGTGAAGGATGTACACCAGCATTAGTGTCTCCCCCAGTCCTTTCACTTTTGTTTTTTTGTGGGTTATGTTGTGGGGATTTTTTCCCCAGTTACTATCTCATTTCTGTTGGTGGCAATTTATGGACGAGCTTGAATAGGTTCTTTTTATATCTTTAAAATAACCTTACCAAAAGGCCTGTTTTCCCTTAAGCTGGGAAGAAAAGAGGGGAAAAAAAAACGAAAACAAAACCTGCATAGTATGAACTGGACCAGGGCTGGTATTTTAGTACTGAGGTTGAACAACAAAATACTACTACTGTGAGATCTTCTGTGGCCTGAGTAAAAACTTGTGTGACCACGGTGCAAGCTGTGGAATCTTTATTCATGAGCCTGCTGGTCATCATGTCAGCAGTATAAAACCCAACTGCATTAGATGCTCTGTGTGTGTTGTCAAGCTGTTGCAAAGCTGACAGTGTTATCCTCTTCTTTCATTGCCATTGTAAAAAAGCAAGAAGGCAGAAATAGTGCTCAAATGCAAGTGTGGGTTCAACAGGGTGGTGTGTGTATTTTTGGTTGGTTTTTTTTTAAGCTATGAGATGTCTTTATCTTGTTTCTCCCCTCATGCCTTTGTACTCATGCTAGTAACATGGTACTGAGAGAGACTTCTGGCCTTAGCAGAATTTGTGCAAGCAGGGAATGTGAGAATGTGTGCAAGCAAACATGCATGTAGAGGTGTTCAAAAGGATACTTGATTATGCTGCACAGCTGAAGCCAGGCAGGACAGATAGCTCACTTCTTTTGCTGGAGTTAAGATGGATCACTTTGGCAGGTTCATGAGTCGTTCTACAGGATTATAGTAAGCAGTTATGACAAGAAGTGGTTCATAGTTTTGCATGTTATACCTTGCTAATTTCATTTCTAGGAAGGAGAACCTCTGTGTTCATTTGAGAACAAAATCCTTCTTTATGATGGGACAGACAAAAGAAATAGGTCTGTGCATTCTTGAACTTCACACTTCTGACCCACACAATACTTCTCAAACTAATTCCTACTTTAATAGACCTTGTTCCAAAACACTTAATTCAAACAGCTTAAAGCTTAAAATTCTTCTGGACACTTAAACCGTACCTTTCAGTTCACCTGTGAAGATATCAATGCAAGTTTTTTTTTTATGCTGCTTGAAGATCTTTTCTAACATCTATCCACCCAGCTCGTTGGTTTTGTTACAGGTATTCATCACTAATGGTTGGATGAGCGATGTGGTGATCGTGGTTGCGGTTACAAACCGGGAGGCCCGATCTCCTGCTCATGGAATCAGCCTTTTTCTGGTGGAAAATGGAACAAAAGGTTTCATCAAAGGACGCAAGCTGAACAAAATTGGCCTGAAAGCTCAAGTGAGTTCATACAACCCCTAACATGTAATAGACTTGGAAGAAGTCTATAACCACTTAATGCCTGCCATTAGCTAAATAAATAAAAAATGGAACTGTGGTGCTATTCTAGTTCTTAGGCTTTAGAGCACAAATGATATACATGCAAAGTATGCATGCTGAGTGTGCCTATGGAAGTTTGAAGCCTGTGATGTCCAGGGAGAAGCTGAGGAAGCTGGTTTCGTTCATTCTGAAGAAGCCTGGAAGAACAGGATCTTATCTGTGTCTTTAGCTACCTAATGGTTGGCTGCAGAGATGGACCCAGATTCTTCTTAAAGGAGCACAGTGAAAGGGAGAGTGGCAAGGGACACCAGTTACATTAAGGAAAATCCTAAGTAGGTGTAAAGAAAAAAAATTCACCACAGAAGTAATCAGATACTGGAAGAAGGTCCCAGAGAGTTTGTGGAGCCTTCATCTTTAGAGCCTTGGAAAGCACAACTGGACGAGGCCCTCAGCTGCTTGCTTGGCTGGAGCTACTTTGAGTAGGAGGTGAACTGGATGACCCCTGGAGGACCTTGCAACCTAAATGATTCTCTGATTTCAAGTTAAAGTGTACAGTCGTGTGAAAAAAAAAAAATGGGGCAAAAGAAGTGGGGTGAAGTGATGAGAATGTCAGGCTATGAACTGTTGTATTTAAAATCCTCTTAGGACACAGCAGAGCTGTTTTTCGAAGATGTGCGGTTGCCAGCCAGTGCCTTGCTTGGAAAAGAGAACAAAGGCTTCTATTATCTGATGGCGGAGCTCCCTCAGGTAAGAGGAATGTGAGGGTTTGTAGGAAGAATACAGAGACAATTTTTGTCATGGCAAGATCTGTCTTAGTCTTGAAGATTATGTTTCGTGGGGAGCCACCTTGGGCTCAGAACCAGGATGTCTGTAGGCAACACTGTGTTGATACTGCTGCTTTTTAACTGAAGAACACAGTTCCTAGTGCTAAAAGTGCTGTTCTTTGGGCATTGGTAAAAATGCTGATACCCCACCAGCTCAAAGACAGATCCCTTAGCCAACAGCCCAGCTATTGAGGAACCTGAGGGTAGTGTATTTAAAAGAACATACCACAGTTTTCTTGTACACTTCTACCATGGAACCGCTTTGCTTAGTAAATTAAATATAGCTTGGAGGGCTCCGATGCTTGTGGCATTCTATTTAAAGAAACAAGCAAACACTGCTGTTCTAGCTCTTCTACTGATAGAAACATACTAAAGACATAAGGAGCTCTGTCCATATAACAAAGTAAAGAAGCTGGTTATTTGCCACAATACCCCGCTAGTGGAAATAACAGCTTGTGAGCTAGTTTACGAAGCTTGGGAATTATTGGGGAGGACAAAGAGGCAATGAGCTTTTTTAAAACGTGACTCTGCTATGTCAAAACTATGACTTTGTATTTGCCTCATCTGGAAGGGATCATGTTTATTTAATTTTATACTGTGAATAAATACGAAACCCCATCAAAGGAAATCTTTTACTGCTTTAAAGAAATAGATACACTCATGAACAGGTTAAACATGATGCATCAGATGATTTCAGTGGTGCTAGAAGTATTTGATCTGTACTTAGTTTCTCTTTTTCAACATGTCATGAGGAAGGAGAAAACAGCCAGGTTTTTTAGTAGGTTTTTTGTTTTTTCTAGAGGTGTGCTGTTGAAATTTTTAAATATAGTTGTTGTTCAAACTGAGCGGTGAAGACCAGTAATTGAAACAGAAGTTGATGTGAATGTTTTGGTCAGTAAGAGTTGTGTGGTTCATTTGTAGCTATTTTTTGAGTCATTGTGATAGAACATTACCCCATCAAAGACTTACAAGTGAGCCTCAGGCAGCAAGGCATTTGTCCCACTCATTAATTTCAGTAATGCAGTGTGTCTGGTTTGATACTTAGTGGGACTTCTGCCCCCCTCCCTTAATGAACAACACTGAACGTCTGTGTCCCAATTGTGCATCTGATACAGAGAAATGTAGGACTAATTTAACTGGATTCTGTAATTTGTGTTTCAAAAGGAAAGACTGCTAATTGCTGATATGGCTCTTGCCGGTTGTGAATTCATGTTTGAAGAAACAAGGAATTATGTGAAGCAAAGAAAAGCTTTTGGGAAGACAATTGCACACTTGCAGGTGAGTTTGAACTGGGAGACTTGTATACGTATTCCAGCGTGCATTTGCTTTACCATCTGTGCGTGTGAAATAGTGAGCAAATGAAAATCACTGGGCTGTTTTCAAAGGACTATTTGCATAGGTTTCACTGTTGGACTGTGGCTGTTTGCCTCCATACCCATCGTTCATTTTTGAAAAACAAAAATAATAAACCCCAACATGACAAAAGTCTTTATGTATGCGTTTTACAATTCTGTTACTTCCCAGCAGTGCTGCTTTTGGAAGTGAAATATGCAAGCAGAAACTATACTGGCTTTGCTGTTGATGAAGAAAAATTACGTTGTTGCTCTTAGGCTTGTGTTTTACTGTCAGAGGGCCGTAATCACAGGATCTGTTACACCTGCACATATTTCTGTATCTGTCTGGAATCTTGCAGACTGCAGAAGAGCTTGGGGCATGTGCAGGTGCTGCGTTCCTCTGCACATAATGCATTGCAGAAAATTGCACTTTGAGGCTGATGCTGGTGGGGCTTCCCAGGCAGTGACCTTGCTGCCTGAATGCCCGCAGAGGTGCTTGTGTTCAGCTTTATGGACATTGTAATGAGATTCCTCAGCTAGCAGCTAGCTGTCTATTTAAGTGAATGCAGATAAAACTGTTGGGTCATTCTCTGTGAGCACACCTCACTCCTGACAGTGGTAGTTAATTGTATTTTGAGACATTTATGCCTGCGCTCTTTAGTTGCAGTCATAAAACAGATGTTTGTTTCCGCAGTATTGCAATGTTACAATTTTCCTGAAAACCACATTAGTTGTTGGGGCTGAAGCAGACCAAGCTCCTGCATGTTTGGTTTATAGAAGTGACTCATATGGGTTAGAGGATGTTGGCTGCCTCTTTTTTTTTTAATATACTTTTGAAATAATTAAAAAAAATCCCATTTCTAAATCTTGAGACTTCCTTTGTCAAAATGAAGTCTTTAGTTGTTAATAGCAGCAGAATTGGGCCCTTTAGAGGCTGGAGTGCTAGCTATCTTTCAGGAAATTTTGATCTTCATCTGTTTTTAAAGCTAACATTGAGAAATCCATGATTACAGATAGAATTTACTTTATAAACTTCATAAAGTGTGTTATTTTTGCCAAAATAATCCGTTCTTGCATACCTTTTCAGTTTCCTTTTTGTTGCAGATGGCTAGAATGTGCATATAATCAAAAATCCTTTCTGATTAGAGCTCTCCCTTGCCTAATTAATTTAGTTATGCCACAGTCCAGTGTTTGAAATCAAATCTTTTCTTTGTAATAGTAGACTGGTCCCATTATATTTATTGTCAAGGGAAGCAAGAAGATTTGTTTTTTTATATTCAATTTTAGGACTGTGAGATTAGAAAAAGCTTTTGTTACTGGGTGGTGTTTTAACACCTCCCTACCAGAATTACAAGAAGATGGTTGACCCACTTGCCTGGTCTGGTTTTACATAACCGTAGTGATGCGTTTCACCTCTTCTATCTAGAAACTTGGAATTCCAACGTGGCAGACCTCAGTGTTGAAAAAGTTTCTGACAGTCTAAAATTTTCCTTTGTGTCTCTTTGCATGTGAATTAAACTCTGAAGAACTGAATGCATAGAAAAAGCATTCAACAGATGATAAAATGTTATTTATTGGGGAAATTAGTGCCTCTACAATGTCAAAGGACATTCCCCCACAAGAGGGAGCTGAGAGTGGCAGAGCACCCAATGCCTCCGCTCTCTAGGAATTTGTTTTTAGGCTATTGAGGTTTTTCACTTAAGGTCATGTTTTGGGTTGGCCTTGAGAAGTAAAGGGCAGTAATTTTCTCTAATAAGATTGGTAAAGACATAATTGTATGGAAAGTAAGCTGTCTTCAGAGCCAAAGTATTTTGAAATGGTGATTTCTAACAGAAATCCTTTCAGAAAATGCTCCATTTTCTACTTCAAATATCACTTAAAAACTGTACTATTCTGCTCTTTCTTTCCCCTGCCTCCTGTGTCCACTTCCAAAATAAGACTGTACAGCACAAGTTGGCAGAAATGAAAACGCAGATTTGTGTGGGCCGAGCTTTTATGGACAACTGTTTGCAGCTGCATGCAGATAAACGTCTGGACTCCTCCACAGCTTCTATGGCAAAGTATTGGTATGTGGTTAAAGACATTTGGAAGTGTTACTTGCATGATCTTGACAGGAGTCTAATGATAAAAACATGGAACTGTTCAGATGCAATGAAAAGATAAAATTACTGCCTGATTAATAATAACATTGTCAGCTTCTAGTAGAGACCACTAGGTTTAACTTTAATCATGTAGTCAGCAGAAATCTTAGTTACGTTAAAAACCAGTGTTGGTTAAACAGATCAATTTCAAAATAATAACGTACTTTTAAAATAGGCTTCCATTAGGAACAAGATCAAGACTCAGCTTTAGCTTCAAGTAAAAGTGAGTAATTTAATGGTATTTAGGTAAACATTTACAATTACTGTAGCAAATTGTTGTTGGGTGGGGGTTTTTTTGGGTGGGATGTTTGTTTTTGGTTTTTTTGAAAGGGGGGGGTGTTTTGTTTTTTAAAAGCTCAGGTTTATTTGAAGCCCATATGATACTTTTTAGTTAATGTTACTTAGCAATAGCTGTTTGACCCAGTCAGTTTTTGAAGCACTCCGGTTTTGGGAAGAAATAGTTGGCTACAGCTGTTGCTGTAACTGAGACTAAACGGTGCTTTCCTTTACTGACCAGAACTCCTCCTACCTCTCCCCGTACTCAGTGGTGTTATCTGTTAACTTAGGCTTAACCAGAGAATGCTGGATGAGTAGAAGCCCTTAAGATAGTGGCACATGAATTTGTATAGTTTTGTTTTGCTTGCAAAGATGGGAGGGGAAAAAAAAAAGCATATCAGACATGAACAAATAATTCTATGCAAGATGCACAGGTTTACAGATTCTAGACTTTTAAAAATAAGTGTAGAGGAAATGAGCAGAGAATACTAAGGGAATCCGGAGAAAATATTTACAATGAAAGGAAGGGTTTTGATTGAGTGCTATTCCTGGCACTGATTACGTAGAAGTACCAGGTACATGAGCAGAGGCATTCGGTTCTGAGGAGGAGGAAACAACTAGTGCCAGCTCAGACTGACTTCCTCAACACATTTTCCAAAGCAAGGCATTTGAAACTCCCCCACCCTCCCACAGTTTAGCATCACAATTTGTTGTGGATTTCCCCTTTCCCTAGTGGAGTCACAGTGACTCCCTTCCATAAAACTATCTTGGATGGTCTAGAAAATGCTTCAATGTAGAATTGCTTTATTCCTTAATGTTTCAGGAGACTATCTCCAGTTAATTTTGCTTCAAACCTTCTGTATAGTTGATGAATTGAGTTAGAGCTTTGGAGGATTTTAAAGCAGTTTGTGCATCTCTCTCCTAATATCTGATGAAAGGTCTGTAGATCTTATTTTTGTGGTGACAGGTTGTATTATATACCTAAATCAATTTGAAAATATATTTAGGAAAGACAGTTGCAGTAACTTGCTGCTGCAGACTTAAAGTTGGTATAGCAAACTATAAGGATTTAACTGGATGAGGGGATTGGAGAAATGGAGAGGGGTGGTTTGGGGAAAAGGACTCTTACGTTCCTCCATGAGAAGCAATTGACTTGAATCATCACTTTCTTTCCTTCTGTTACCACTCTGAAAGTTGGATGCTTAGAAAGTGGTTTGTTTTTTTCCATGCCTTTTAACTTTAGCTTGAACTTCTAGTGGAGTTAAAATCTTATTTGGCAGTTAAATCCATATTTTTCGGTGAGCGATCCTGCTTAAGAATTACAGTATTTTTTTTAGAATTGAGAACTATAAAATCTATTTAGGAAAATAAATTATCCGCAGGTGATGGTTATACTCAAAGAGCATCCTGGTGTGTTGCTAGTGGGGAGGGGGGGGAAGCCTGTGATGCTGTTAATTTTTGACAAAGCTGAGGGATTTGATAAGAAAAGAGTCTATATCAGCCTGCTTTACAAAAGAAATCTCTTGGCCTGTAAGAAAGGTAAACAAGCTTGTCTGTTTTGAAAGCTTTCCTTCTCTGAAAGCCCTTCCATAAGGAGAAAAAAGATTTAATACACTAAAATTGAACGGTATTTATTTCTTACCGACCATGGAAGAAGAAAAAAGTGCCTCAGAAAATAAAGTATTTTAAGGGCCAGCATTTAAGATCAGTTAGAGAGAGTAAAAGGGTTGGTTATATTTTTGTCTTGCTAACTTATCTGTATCTCTAATAATGTTTCACAGCATAACATCTTTCTGAAAACAAATTTATTTTTGGCCATTTAAGGTCTTCTGATCTCCAAAACAGCATAGCCACTCAGTGTGTGCAACTGCACGGAGGATGGGGGTACATGTGGGAGTATCCAATTGCAAAGTAAGTGTAACATTTCAGACTTGAACAGTGAAAGATTTCCACCAAAGTAAAATGAGGCACTTCCTTTACGTCTGCTTGTCAGTTGTTTTGTGTTAGTTCTGATTTACTGTTCCTTTTCTCATCATGTTTATTGAAAGGCAATCTACTGTACAGAGGTCTGCAGGAAGGCTTTGTTTTGATTCTCCAAATAACTCATAAGCTGTGGGGCAATTATTGTCTGTTATTTGACGAAATAGAAGTTGCTTTTCTAGAAGAAAATGTTAACTGAAAAAACAAAGAAGCATTATAAAAATAAAAATGAGGGGAGCTAGTTTGAATGTGTAATCTGAAATTAAATGCATATGTATGAAGGAAAGAAAAACATGTTGGTCAGCCTGAATCTTGTGTAATACCACAAGATAACAAATTGCCTAATCAAGAGCGTGACTGGCTACATTCAGCTTTTTTACACCTTTTTAAATGGAAGAGTGAAGAGATTTTTATGTAGAAAGAGGAATTTGCCATTCACGATTTTTTGCCTTTGTGAATTTAGGGACATTTGTGGAGTTCTTTTATGTATTTTCTTGTGTATTATCTGTGAAGATGTGTCTCCTTTTGTGTACATGCCATACTAAGAGTTTTTGGTGCTGTTTTTATTAAAAAAAAAAAGGGTAATCTGGTAGTAGAAATAGCAAGAACAGGACTGCTGTGCAGTTGTCATAAGCAGATAAACTAATTTTTTTAACTGAGTAGGCTTAGATTTTTTTTTAAATTCTAAATACAATAACAGTATGAAATGTTGCTTTAAAATAACTTTTTGCTGCCTGTTTTAATGGCTGTAATTTGTGAGTGTTCTGCACCCTATCTTACTAAATAGGAAGGCCAGCAAGCCCTGTTCAGGGTGTCCTCGAACCGCTGCTTATCTGTGCGTGCGGTAGTTGTCCGTACAGGGTTTTATTATCTCCGTGTTTCAGCAACATGCGCATTTCCAGAGAATGCCGCATTGCTCCTGGGCTGCTCTCTGTATAACGAAGCAGAATTAAGATGGAAGAAGCACGCTATCATCGTCCTGTGTGCTGTCACCAGCTGCGCATGTACTGGGGCTGGTTCCAGCGCGAGGATGGAAGTGGTTTGGCTGCATGCGGCTCTTCGGCTGCTGGCCCACATGGAGCTGGTGTCGGTAGAAGGCTGTAGCCTGCTGATGTGAAACCAGTCAGCACTTTCTTTACCTGCCAAGGTGTTTGAGTCCCACCTCAAAGAAAGAGCTGACAGCACTGTTACCAGTCCTCTTGACAGGATCACCAGGCCAGGGCATTAGAGGAAATTACTGTGATAACTATCAGTTTGTCTCAGCAGGAGTTGGTTTTTTTTCACAAGGAGGCACCTGGGTCTTGCCGTTCACACAGGCTGTGCTGCGGTGCAGGATGTGTGTGGTGGGCGAGCGGGGGCTTCGGTGTCTAGAGCTGAGTTGGTGCTCAGGGGGTGTGAGGAAAGGGGGAACAAAAACGAGGGGGGGAGAAGGGGAAAAGGTAGGAATCTGGTTTTATAGAGCTTAATTTTATTCTGGTTTAATAAGGGGGGATAGTGGAGACTTTACAATGTAAACAAAAAAAACAAAACAAAACAGGGAAGAGATACTAACCAAATCCCTAGTTTGGCCCAGTACCTTGGAAAAGTGAAGTATTTTCGGTAGTTGAAACCTCTTTGAAAATGTGGACCTCTTCAAAAATGGGAATATCGAGGGATCTTCAAAGATAAAAGTTGATATCTTTTTCGTTTGATTATGTGTCCATTCTGAGGAATTGTTTTTAATCTTTCCTTGTTTTATTTTTTTTTTTCTCCTCAGAGCTTTTGTGGATGCCCGTGTTCAGCCAATCTATGGTGGTACCAATGAAATAATGAAAGAACTTATTGCTAGAGACATTGTCAGTGACAAGTAGAGCAGATGCTTACTCCTTTGGAGAGTCTCTCAGAATCCTTTTGTGTTAATATGTGGCATAAAATCAGACATCAGAATGTAAGTAAAATGAATGTGGTGTATCATATTCCTTCAAGGAAGTGACACCTAAAAAAAGAGTAACAACAGTGTGTGCATAGAAAGGATATATAATATTTAATGAACTTTCAATTTAAATATCTTTGGATGACACAGAGTAATTTTCTGGGTTCCAAAAGTTCTGGTAGTGAAAGGCAATTTTGCGTCTGGAACATTATGGGTAGCTCGGTCTTTCAGACTTGGTGCCACTACATTGAATCCACCCCTCGCTTTTCAGAGACGAGTATCTTCTCTAGGGAAGCCACGTTCTTTACAAATAAACAGAAGTTAAATGTTAATATACCTCTGAATTTGTATTTCCCCTTGACAAGTATCACTGTGTCCAGGCTACTGTGCCCCTGCTTGCTGGGCTGGGGGGGAGCCTACCACTGGCCACTATGTTTACATGTAACCTGGAATGCCTTATTTTAATCACTTTGTTCAGATAAACACAATAAAGCATTTCTATGCAATCTAGTGGTTGTCTGTGTTACTTCAAAGCCTGAGGGAGACCTGGCATGCTTCCTCTGCTCCCATGTTCACCTCAGAGCTCTGAGGGGGAATTTCAGGGAAGGGAAGGTGATGATACTGGTGAGTATTTTCAGGTATCTCCAAGTTGTTATTCCCAATAAAAATGCTTAAAAATATTTTCTTTTTTTTTTTTTAAACTCTTTACGCAGAGCAGGGGCTTCAATCTTCACTCCCCAGGGCGCGGTACCGTGGTGTCCGTCCCCCGCCTGCCTCCTTCCCCTCAGGGCCCCGGCCGCTCCGCGCGCCGCACTCCCCCGCGCGCCGCGCCCCGCGGAGACGCGCACTGGCGGCAGGAGGGCCGTCCCC